>JAPCYS010000182.1:0-52208 GCA_028641055.1 Alopecurus myosuroides
GTGCGATGCATTACCCATTGGGTCACGCTCGCTCATCGCTAGGAATTGAAGCTGGTATGCAAACGTGTTAAATGGGCTCAGCCCAGGAACAAATTATTTGAACGAAGTGGGTGCACCGTATCGCCCAAGCGATATGGAGGGTTTCCACAAGCAGCGGGGAGCTCCTATTTACCGCCCGCAAGCAGCACTTCGCTGCCGCCGCCTGCGGGGTGGCATAGATGGGCCGGCCACTTAACTTTTCCCCCTTTTCAAGTAAAAAAAGTTCTGAACAAAAATTAATTTATACGACAAATAGTTGAACAAAAAACAGAAAAACCGCACCCAAAAAAATTTGAACAAAGAAGTTTAAACAAAAAAAGTTGAACCAAAAAATTAAGAAATGTAAAATAAAAATGGACCGTCCCTTGAGAGATTTCCTCCTGTCGCTGTGGCCATCTACGATTTTGGGCTGGGACCATCTGTGCTACGTTACTACTCCCTCCGTATCAAAATATAAGATGTTTTAGTATTTTCTAGACAATATATACCTAGACATGTTTTAGTGTAAGATGGATATGAATCTACACACTAAAACATGTCTAAATACATTATATCTACAAAAATGCTAAAACATCTTATATTTTGATACGGATGGAGTAGTTTTTTTTACCCTAGTAATCGTTTTTGCAATAGTATCTGAAATCTTCTGAACCCTTAGATGGATGAAAATAGAGGGCTATTATATATTCATTAAATTCCCTAAATGATAATAGTCCTCTACTTTCGTTAGGACTATTATTTTTTTAAAATAGACAAAATCTGCACATGCCGTCCCGGTAGTTTTTCAAATGATGCCTAGATGGCGCCGTGTTATTACCGTTGACACGATACTGCAAATCCTAATTTGAGTTTTCTACTTTTCTTCCTGTTGGAACATACTCTACACTTGACACGGATGCATTAAGCGAACGTTGGGGATGTGGTTCCGTCCGCTAAATAACCATATCTTGTTCGCTCCGCCCACGCTGGGGATGTGGTTCCGTACTCGACACGGATGCATTAAGCGAACGTTGGGGAATGTTGGGGATGTGTGTCTATATGCTTGTTTTAAAGGGCGGTATAAATAATAAATGGAATTAATTAGTTCCCGATCGGAAACAAGGGGTAAATGATACTCCCTCCGTCCGCTATTAGGTGTACATTTTCCTTTTTCGTCAGTCAAACTTATTAAAATTTGACTAACTTTATAGGGAAAAGTACTACTCTCTCCGTTCTGAAATGTAAGACATTTAAGGGTTTGGTGTACAAAATTTGGCACCTTACAGTTTTTTCGACTTTCCCGGATAGCCCTGCGCGCAGACGACGCCCCCTCCACCAGACCTAGCCATCTGGGCCGTGCCTCGCGTGCCGGAACGAAGCCCGCCGGCATGGCCTGCCACGTGCCCGACCCGGCACAGGCTTCACGTGTCGTGCCTGGCCCGCGAAAACTTCTGTGCCGTGCTAGGGCTGCGAGGCCAGGCACGCGAGCTTTGCCGGCACGGCCCGTTACGGCACGCGCGCGGCACGCGGCGGTCCGTCGCGGCCCGCGCGACGCCTACGGTCGGGGAAGGCCTGTTTAGCGGGAATTTGCACAGAGAATCGAAAAAAACCGAAAATCCGGCACTCCCACGATCCCCCGCGCCACGGGCCCCTGGCAGGCACGCGTGCCTCGTGTGCCGCAGGGCCGGCCCGTTGTTTGCCTGTGCCGTGCTGGGGCCTCGCACGGCGGCCCGGCACGCTTAGCTTACGTGCCGCCCTGTGTCGTGCCGTGCAAGGCCTTGTAGGCCTTCGCGTGCGTGGGCCGTGCCGGGCCGGCCAGTTGGCCAGGTTTGCGCTCCAACTCACTCGTGTTCCCCTCCACTCGAAAACTCCTTTCATCCCTCTAAAAAAAACACTCCTTTCATCCACTCGCTTCGCCCACGCTCGCGTTTCCCTTGCGCTCGAGCTCGCGCTGTCGCCGCCCTCTCGTATGGCTCCCCGGCGCCATTGTTTCCCTATTGTTTGGCTCCCCGTCGCCACCCTCTCCCTCTAACTCTCAGTCGCCGTTCCCCACCGACCTCACCTCCCCATTTCTCCCCACCATCCCGTCTCCTATCTGGAATCTGGAGGCCAAAGATTCCGTTTTTACGCGTCGATGACGAGGTTCTGGGCGACGGAGCGCTAGATCTACGTGCACCAGAGGATGGATAAACCGAGGTTGTCGAGAATGGCGAGGAGAGGAGGTCGGATCTAGAGCGGAGAAGCAAGGGCAAGGTGGTGGAGTGCCTCAAGGACAAGGAGGACAACATCTTCTTCAACGCAAGGGCGACGCCGGCATCGTTTACCACCGCCTGGCTGCACCTGGATCTTCTTCAACTCTGGTACAGGTAAGTTATGGTTCCCGCTGCCCTCTCCTTTCCACATTGCTCTGTGGTGCCAGGAATAAAAAATTCTTACTTCAGTTTAGGTACAGTGGGGTAATGGTCATAGGAGTAGTTAATCTGCTGGCGTTGTACTGTTTATCCCGTACCTTTGTTCACGTTCACAGCGAAGTGTTAGTTCATCCTGTGGAGTACTCTGAAACACTATTTCAGGCTTAGTTGATCAGGTCAGGTAGTGTTGTCTGCTGTGCAGAGCCACCTGATTACATTAGCCCCCTTCTAGTGAATGGACTAATTGCGATCACTTGAATAAAGGTTTCTTACAGTGCTCTTTATGTCAGCGGAAAGACTGAACTTGTTTATGATTTGCAATAGAAAATATACGAGGCTCCAATATTAGGCTCTTACTCATGGCATCTACTCATGCTTCTGTATGTTTTATTTTGTAAGTTGCTATGAACTGTTTAGTTTATGATTTTTCACCACATTTTATTCGCAAATTGAGTGACCTGCACTTTGTTTCTTTAATACCTGGCATCCTTACAAAACAACCACCTAACCAATTTAACGTATCATTTTTATTTTTGCACTCATCCTCCATGTTGTTGAATCGAACTTCATGTACCCTAGTGAGGGAATCCATAAGAGGTGGGATAATGGTTACGGGATAACATCGACTAATGCATGATAAGATCATACTGCATTGGTTTTAAATCTACCAAGAAGGAGACCTAATGATGAAACTCAAAAGACACTTAGAACATTTGTTTTCCCTTGTCAGCACGTGAAGGTCCATCTTCCTTACCTATACCCTAGTACTCCCTTAAATCATTGCAGTACTGGTCGGCTATTTTTCCTGTGTCGCTTGCTTGGAAGTGACAAAAAGGCTTTTCTTCTTATGCTTGTTTGCTTGGTGTTGTAGGGTTGCACCGTCCAAAATTAATTTCTCTAATGCCACTCCTCGATTGTTATAGACGAAATTTCATCAGAATTGTTGCGTATCTTGCCTCATAGTCACATGGGACTAGAATAACCGCTTAGATGCTTATTGTTTGTTACAGTTATACCAAGCCTTGTAATTTTGGAGTCAGATGTATGTACTGTTTGGTTGAGTATTTTTTTTGCTGGAGTAGTAAATTTTGCTTTCTTCGTATATTTGCTTGAATATGGAGTAGTAGATGCTGATGTTTGTAGCAGTAGCTCTCTGTAAAGCATGATTGCAAACTTGTGAAAAAAAAAACTAAATTTTGCTTGTCATTACAGTAGTGCTTGTCAAACTTGTGCTTGTCGAATTACTGTAATCGTCATGCCATTTGTCAATGAGTATATTATTGTAATGGTATTAATGTACTCCAATGATTCAATTTACTTGTCCATCGACTTATTCTGTTCACCTGAAATATTCTCTATCGTGCTGTTGCATTGTTAAGTGTTTTCTCTCTGCATTGTTGAAAATGGTTGAACTGATTCAAGTAACTGAACTCTGATGGTCCCTTTGCATGATGACTAAACGAAGTCTCGATTTGGGTTTTTATATTCAGTAATACTCCTTGATGATTGACAACAAGTGGCTGATTTGGAATATTTCTACCTGCAGCCACATCCTGCCATCTTCTTCGGCGTGATGATCGACATTCATGACATCCTCTTCTTCAACCCGATGATCGACATTAAGGCCATCCTCTTCTTTGACCTGATGATCGACATTCATGCCATCGTCTTCTTCCACCTGATGATTGACATCGCCTCCTCCGGGTACTATGCTCTTTTCTTTTCCGGGTGGAGTGCAATAGAGGTTTAGAAGAACCATAGCTTGGTGATTGCTCCAAACTCTTGCAGCAGAAAGGATGGATAACTGTCATTCCATGCCACAGAAGAGTTGGATCTGCCCCGGCGACCTTCTTGGTGCATCAGTCGCTGGAGGGTGTTGCAGCCACGTCCTCGGGCTAGGCGAGGAGCATTGGGCGCTGCTGATTGTGCCGACGAGAAAGCAAGCAGGCACGACCTGGGTGATCTCCTGGCAAGATTTGCGGCAGGGAGAAGCAAGTAGCCATGGGCTGGGGCTCGGTCTGCTGCTTGTGTCGACGAGAATAATCAAGAAACGAGGAGCAGATCTGGTCGGCGAGATTGGCGGGGCAGATCTGCTGGGCGAGATTGGCGGTTGGCCGGTGAGGTGGGCGATGCTGGGTGAGATCCGAGCCGTCTACTTCCCTGTTTCGCTCGGTTGACCTTTTCTTTTTGTCGCTAGCGATGGGCAGACATGTAAATTTTGCGATTTTGGAGCGTTGTCGGAAAATGCCTAAACATCTTATATTTCGAAACGGAGGGAGTAGCATTTATGACACCTGATTAGTATCAATAGATTTGTGTTGACATGAAGTTTCAAAATATACCATTATGATGTCATATATGTTACTACCATTTTATTTAAATTTGGTCAAAGTTTAAAAAGTTTGACTAAGTGTAAAAGTAGACGTACACTTATTCGTGGACGGGGGGACTGTGCAAGCGCGCCCGTGGTTCAGAGCATTGATGTCTGGGAGGAGATAACAAGACGGTTTCTCGCGTATGTGCGAGTAGAGTGACGACCCATCTATCTAGGTGTTGATAGTCGATTTTCGCTTGCAATGGTATGGCGAAGTATGCGCCTCGTTGAAACGAACAAGTTTGATTTTTGGATCATCTCCAGATGACGATGTATGTAAAATCTATGACCAAAACATTGCTGGTAATATTGACGTGTGAGGTCAAGGCCGGAATTTCCGGTTCAAGGACAAATTTCGATCCAAATATCTGGCCGACATCAGGAACTCGACTTTTTTCCTTAGCAAAAATCCATTGATACCAAAATTTCCGGTTCGCCCGAAATTTTCGGTCCGAAATATCGGGCCACGCGTCATTGAGCTCGGCTACGATGGACGAGAGGTCCACCACGGCGGTGCGGACCTCTGACGAGCAAAGCCTCCAGCAGGAGCACCACCGGGTCGTCGAGCTCGGTTACGACATATGGGAGGTCGACCACAGCGACACGGACACGGTCCACCGTGAGCGCCGCCACCTGGAGCTGGGCGAGCCCAGCGTGGTGAATGCACGGATCCCGTGGTACTCGCTCTCTGTCATGCCGGAAGCGGCGGCAGCGACCTCCGACAATAGTGGCAGTAGCAACGGCTACTACATGGTCCCGGACTCGGCGGGGTGAGCGGTTGGGTGGCATCTGGGGCACAGCATGGTGATCTACGACGTGGAGACGCCGGACGAGCAGCAGTGGCGGTGACTGCGATGTGGAGCTCCTAGTTTGGTACGATAATTCGTCTTCTGATTTATCTCACATCCACGGTTTCTATTTCCGTGAGAAAATTTTAGGTTAAATGGTTCTTACATCATTACCGGACGGAGGGGGGCAATTGCCCCCTTCCCACAACCATAGTGAAAACTGCATTTTCTCTTGAATAGTTTTTACTTCCCCGAGTTTCTCAACAATAAGATCAATCATTGTCGATCTACGATTATTTGAATAAGCTGACTTGGCCCGCCACAATGACTCAATTGTCGTCTTTTTACGAAAAAAAACACACCCAATTTTAAAGATAGACCAAATTTTAGCAAAACCATAACTTATTTATTTGAGAAAACAATAGCAATATGGTATTATTTTTCTTTTTAGTTTTATGAAAACAAAATAAGTAAGAAAAACTAACAAAAGAGATAAATTGAAAAAAAAAGAGCTAGCTCGCTATGCTTTTCCCCCAATATTTTAATTTTGTGATTTTTTTTGTTGGCCTTAAAAATAACTTTATCTAGTTCCCCTTTGAAATTCCTCTTCTATCATTATTGCCATGCTTTCTATCGTTCGTGTTTTATTGACTCAGCAAACGGTGGTGCCATCTTCGCCGCGCAACGCGGACACCGTCTCTTCCGAAGAGCAAAGCCGCCAGCAAATGCACCATTCCTCCCCCACACGACACAGACTACGAAGTACTGGAGGTCCACCATGGCGACGCGGACACGGACACCGTCTCCTCCGACAAGCAAAGCCGCCAGCAGGAGCAGCACCACATCGCCGAGCTGGGCTACGACGGACGGGAGGTCCACCACGGCGACGCGGACATGGACACCCTCTCCTCGGACGAGCAAACCCACTAACAGGAGCACCACGGGGCCGTCGAGTTCGGCTACGATGGACGGGAGGTCGACCACGGCGACGCGGACATGGTCTTCCACGAGCGCCGCCACCTGGAGCTGGGGGAGCCCAACGTGGTGAGTCCTCGGATCCCGTGGAACGCGCTCGCCGCCGTGCTGCAAGGCGGCAGCGACCTGCGACAGCGGCAGTGGCTTGTACATGGTCCCAGACTCGGCGGGACGAGAAGTTGAGTGGCATCTGGGGCACGACATGGTGATCTATGACATAGAGACACCAGACGAGTAGCAGCAGCGACGACGGCGACGTGGATCGCCTTGTTGGGTACCATAACCCGTCTAGTGATTTATCTCAGATCGCCAATTTATATTTCAGTGAGAAACTTTTATGCTAAATAGTTCTTACATCATTACCGGGTGGAGGGGGCAATTGCCCCCTCCCCATAACTATAGTGACAATGGTGATTTATCTTAAATGGTTCTTACGTTCTGGAGTTTCTCAACAATTGGATCAATCATTTTGGATCTATGGTTATTCGAATCGCCCGCTGTCCTCGATGGTGGACATTGAGTGCATGCATATGATCTTGAGCGTACTCTCCTATAATGCTACCTATTATTACGAAAATCTAGAGAGAGATGGGAACAAAAGTTTGGAACAAAGGCTAGAAAAAAGCTACAGAGAGATAGAAACGAAAGATTGGAACAAAAGCTTGGAAAAAAGCCAGGAACAAAAAAGCTAGACCAAAATTTAGGAACAAAAAGGCTACAGAGAGATAGGAACCAAAGCTAGAAACAAAGCTAAGAAAAAACATCTTCATAGAGATAGGGGCAAAAAGGTATGAACAAACCTCGGAAGAAATCTCGGAACAAAAGATCCAGAGAGATAGGAATAAAAAACCTCTATAAAGAGAGGAACATAGTTCGATGGACATAGGAACAAAACCTCAGAACAAAGGTAGGAACAAAACGTCTGAACAAAAGTTAGAAACAAAAAATCTAGAGAGAGACTGGAACAAAGCTAGGAACAAAAAGCTAAAGAGAGATAGGAACAAAATATTGGAACAAAAGCCAGGAACAAAAGGCTAGAGAGAGATACGAATAAAATCTTGGAACAAAAGTTAGAAACATAAATCTATAGAGAGATAGGAACAAGGGATTGGACAAAAGTTAGGAACAAAAAGCTAGTAAAAAAGGTAGAAAGAAAAAACTACAGAGTGATAGAAACAAAAAAAACTCTATAGAGAGAGTAACAAAGTTTCATTGACATAGTAACAAAAACTCAGAACAAATATTTGTGAATGAAGAAACATAAAAAATTACGTATATGGGAACAAGAAAAATACATTAAAAGGGGCTAAAAATGTAATATTTTAAAAGAAATAAGAAATTGAAGAAATAGAAAAGAAAAAAGGGAAAAGAAAATAATATAAGAAATAGATGAAAAAAGAAAGAAAAATAAACAAAAAAGATAGTATGTAAATGGACGGAACGAACTGAAAAAGAAATAGGAAAAGAAGAAAAGAATATAGAAATTTATGCTCTTACTATAACGTACGTACATACTGTAAAAAGGAGAAGAAACATGCGAAACTAAGCGCGAGATGCTCGGACTAGCGAAAGGAATCAGTTAGGGCATGTACAATTGTTGATAAGACATCTTATCTTAAATTTTTAAGATAAGACTAAAAATCATAATGTAAAATAGATTACGTCTTAGCCTTTTATCAAATAATGAGTTTTGCTAAACATGTGGTGAGACAATTGTGCTAAGAGATCATATCTTCGTTAAGAGAAGGCTAACCTCTTTTTTTTTCATTTCTCACTACTCCAACTCAGCAATCATCCTACGTGGCATCGATAAGATAGAACCATTGTATGTGCCCTTTGAAGCTAACTAGACCAAGTCGTACGGAAAAAAAAATTAGCCAAACAGTGGTAGGAATCGCTCGTGCGATGTTGAGGATTTCCCTGGAGAGGATTCCTATTTTCTTTTTCTTGCTTCGGCTCGTTTGGTATACAAGATTAAAGTGCAATAAAATATATCACAATTAACGTCAATATGTGCACTTACGTGTACCCAACAAAATTTATTGAATTTATTTGAATATTGATATATACAAGGTGAATGCTCGTGCATTGCCACAATTCAACAAACTTAAACCTATCATACAAAATTTTGTACATGTTGTTTTGGTCTGTCACATATGTATTTGCTTCTCGTCGTTCTATTGTTTTCCTCAACTATGACTATCAATCTATGTGCAGTTCTGGTCTAGTGCATCGCTCTAAATACAGATAAAGAGAGGTGAGCAAGACTTGAATTTCGATTAGTTGTTTTCTCCTATGTAGTAAGAAGATAACTAGTTTCTACATCCAATCGTTCGAGTGAGAACTAGAGTTGTTGTTGAATTTCACGAGTGTCATCATTGAGTAAATATAAATTTTCATAAATTTTATAGAAATAAACTCCAAAAATGTGTCGCTGAAAGTTTGTTCATTTGCACCTATCCTTTGAGTCTCCATGATTGAGCACATAAAGTCATTCTATCAGCTAATTTCTTTGACCACTCTATGGCTTCAGCTTCTATCTTGAAGTGAAACGCACGTATTTTAGTAAGAACAAACAACGCATGTGCTACTAATCGTCTGAAAAAATTCATGCAAAAGTCCCATGGTTTGTTCCATGCGAAAAAGAAAAATGGAGGAGGAACACCATTTCAAATATTTGACTGTTCGGTATAGGCATTTAAACTACACAGGGCAAAACAATTTTTAAAAAAAAATTATGCAATATATGATTGTCCCAAATCATCTAGTGAAGCAGATGCAAGATAGGGGAAAATACATAGTACCATCTCACCAAAGTGAAGAAGTTAGTTGCGAAGCCAGCGGAAAACTCCATAGGGTTGAATTACCTAGATACCAGGGACTAAAACATAAATATCTTAAAGGATTTTGTAGAAAAGTTATGGGGTTAGCTGAACCCACAACTTGCCCTTCTTAGCACCTTATATTGGAAGAATGGGTCTTAAATTATCATAATCTTAAAGTGATAATAAGATCTTTGGTGCAGATTACAGGTTTCCCTTGAGAAACGTTTAGTACAGACAGGCCATAACACCATTTGGAAGCCGACATATATGTATGCTTCAGCAAAAAGTTTTAGATAGAAGCTAAATTAGCAAGAAGTTCTAAGTATATATCAGACATGGAACAATTCATGTATATATATATATGTATATATATATTATAAATGGGTGAACAAGCTAAGCTTTAGCGTATCCCACAAGTAACTTGGGGGTGGTTTGCCTCTCATGTATTGGAATATGAATCATGGAATTCCTTTCCGATTCCATTGGGCCTTCCGTTTGGATGGCACAAAATTGGGGATATAATTCAATCGCAAATTCCATAAGGCCAGGCTCGCTCATAACCTCATTTCCAGTCGGCAACCCTGTCGTTTGTGTGGATTTCACGGATGCCTTCCCCCCACGACACGACTTCTCTCCCTCCCGAGTCACTCCTACCTGACCGCCTTCCACCTCGACAACGTGACTCCCGGTATACCCACCGCCGGTGAAAGAGACTCCGCTACTCTTGTCTCCTCCTTTGGCCCCTGTCTCTACTCTCCATCCAGAATTGCACCCAACTATTTTATTCCCGTACCTATTGGTGTTTAGCCGAATAATTAGTACGATGATTTGTTTTTGTTGAGCTGAAAGCAAAGGATAGATCCATCAGCTGCTAGGACACAACGTAACTAGGAACCTGGTTCCCAGTATAAAGCTAGGAGTAAAACTCCGGTTTAGTATACCAACTTGACGTGAATGTGCGCAGGTGCTGGTCACTCTGTGACGTGGCAGATTGGTTTTTTGTGAATTGCCCCCTGAATTTTTATTTATTCCAATTTCTAAGTCATTTTTCAATTGTTTTTCTTTTACGTTTTAGGGGTCAATTTGTAAAAAAAAATATAAAATTTCAGGGGGCAATTTGCAAAAAATAGACTTCCACGTCACGGAGTGACCAAATTGCTCGCATGTGGCAACTTGGTGACCTGAATTTGACGTTTCACAACTTGATGACCAAAACGCACCTTCGCGTCAAGTTGGTATACTAAACCAGGGTTTTACTCTAAATCTAGCCTCGTCTACGGTGTATCATGCATGTTCAAGCCTGAAAGTAGGACACTAGTGAAAACAGGGGCACTAGTCCCGGTTGGTAAGACCCATTTGTCCCGGTTGTGCAACCGGGATGGGCCAACCGGGACAAATGCCCCTCCCCCATTGGTCCCGGTTGTGCCCGGACCCGGGACAAATGGGGCTGACCGCGTGGCGAACCTAGCCAGGGGAATTAGTCCCGGTTCTTAACACGAACCGGGATGAATGCCTCCTCTGCAGCGGCAGCAATTTTGCTATTTTCTCTCCCGCGGCAGAGTTTTTTTTTCGCTTCATTGTTTTACTTTTAATTTTCTGTTTTGCGACCAATTCCATTTTACGATACCCCTATCACCATACACTGATAAGGAGCCTTGTTGGCCCCTCCCCGGACCTCCAAGATCCCAGGAGAAGAGAGCAGCCCGGTGGCCCTTCCCCGGACCTCCCGGATCCCACGACAAGAGAGGAGCCCACGAGTGAATAAGGACCAAGGGATCCCAAGAGTGAATAAGTAATACATATATATAGAAAAATAAAGAACACTTATATTACAGAAGCTAAGTATATCAAGCATATTACATGACCGATGGAATTATAAAATAAAATTTAGCCCGCAATTTCCTCCTGAATTGCTCGTATGAGGTCCCTTGGTAGAAGACCGTCCCGGAGCCGTTCGATCTAATATAAAGAAGAGTGGTCAATATGTATATAAAGAAGATGGTAATAAGAAAAATTGACGACTGACGTACATGAAGGTGGTTCCCGTCTGACGCATGAACTCGCTGACGTAGTATCGACACAAGGTGGTTCATGTCTTTGTTCCAGTTGCTGTGTTTGTTCCAGCACCATTCCTGTAGCCATTGGCGGAGGGTGAAAAAAACATAAGAGGGGTCCAATTTTATAGAAAACACAAAAAATATATAAAAAAAATGGCCAACTCATATAATAGAAACACAAAAAAACGACCAATTTTTTTAATGAAATGGTCGGAAAAGGGACAGGGACAGGCAGCGACACAGCGGCTGCCTCCCTCGTAATCCCCAACCGGCATCCCGTTCCCCAACCGCGGCCACGCATGGTCAAAGGGGGCCACTGGCCAGGGACCGAGTGGCTGCCACGCCTTCCCCCACGTCCCCACGTCTTTTACTAAGACCCCTAACCGCGGCCAAAGGGGGCCACCGGCCAGCCTGCCTCGTAATCCTTAACCGGCCTCCCTTTTCCCCAACCGCCTGCCACGTTCCCACGTCTTTTATTAACCCTCCTAACCGCGGCCATGCATGGTCAAAGGGGCCACAGGCCAGCGACCCAGTGGCCGCCTCGCCTTTCCCCACGCCCCCATGTCTTTTATTAAGACCCCTAACCGCGGCCACGCATGGTCAAAGGGCCCACTAGCCAGCGACCCAGTGGCCGCCTCTCCTATCGCCCCGTCCCCCACTTCCCAACCCGTGGCCATGAACGGTCAAAAGGGCCCACCGGCCAGCAACCCAGTGGCCGCCACGTTCAACGCCACCTGCAACCGCCGCCTCAGCTTCCCCGCACATTCAACGCCACCTGCAACCGCCGCCACGTTCTCACCGCCGATTGGCACCCCGGTCCTTTTTAAAGGGACCCCGCCGCCCGTACAACGGCACACCCACTCCCCCAGCACAAACCCTAACCCTAGCCATGTCGCCCCGCCACTGGTTCAAGAGTGCCAAGAACAAGCACGAGGCCGGGTCCTCCAGGGGCGCCGGATAGAGAGGCCGCAGCGGCGGCGTTCCCCCCCCCCCCCCACCGCGGGAGGCATTTGGCTTCGGTCCGGGCGGCATGCGGACCGGGGCCAACCCGCGCCTCCCAGCACCACCTCCGGCCGCGCGCCACCCGCCGCCTCGCGCCGCGCCAGGCAAGCGGTTCCGCCGGTACGTCCGAAAGGAGGAGGCGACGTGGTACTGGGAGCACACCACGCCGGTCTTCTGGCCGGACGTCCACCTCCCGGACGGCTGGCACCTCAACCCGCAGCGGATCCCGGTACCGCCGGTCAAGACCAACAAAGGCGCTCGCGAGGAGATAGCTCGCCGGCGCGCGCTCCTGCCGGCCCACCTCCTAAGGGACCCAGCCTACGCGCTGAACTCGCCGAACTGGGGTGTGTGGTTCCAGTAGGAACACGACCAGCGCCGCCGCTCCTACTTCGCTACGCCCCCGGATCCGGAGGCCAACGCCGACAATTACCCTGCGTCGCCGCCCGGCAGCGAGCCGGAGCTGTGGTTCGAGGAGGACATGGTCGACGAAGAGGAGGACTCCGAGATGCAGGCCGCCTACGAGGCCTCCCGCTGCTCCTTCGCCGAGGACGAGATCAAGCACTGGGAGCAGGTCCTCGCCTGCACGGCCGCCGGCGCGGCTGCCGACGCCGACACGGCCGTGATGCCGCCCCCTCCACCGCCGCCGCCGTGGTGGCAGGCGATGAACGCCCAGATGGAGGCGTCGACGGACCAGCCCCCTCCACAGCCGCTGCCCCCTGGCCTCGAATACGGCATGAGCTGGGCCTGGACCGGCGGCGAGTGGTCGCCGGAGGAGCTGCCGCCACCGCCACTGGAGGGCGCGCCACAGGAGTAGCCGCCGCCACCGGAGGGCGCTCCCTAGCTGCCATCCCACCTGCGGCAGCAGCCTCCCTACCACTTCATCTCCTCCGACGAGGAGGAGGACTAGGCCGACGCCGGCACGCCCCCGGCCAAGTAGTTAACTAGGTTTGCCCCCCCCCCCCCAAGAAACGGCCGGCCGCTTGTGGCCGCGCCACCGCCCCATGCATGTAAGGACGGCCAATAGGGCCGTCATCAAGAAACGGCCGGCCGCATGTGGCCGCGCCGCCGCCCAATGTAAGCACCGGCCTTCGGGCCTTTTATGAATGCATTCGTTCCTGTCCCAACTCGTCCCCGACCAATCTATGGCCAATCTAATGCTATAAACGGCCGGAGCAGGCGCCGGCGAGATCTTTCTATCCATCCCCGCCGCCAGGAGGGCTTCGCCTAGGCTAGTCCGGTCGGTCCCGGGTGGTTGCTCGGCCTGGAGAGAGGGCCTGGATATTTATACTAATGGGCCTCTAGTCCCGGCCCGTGCAACCAACCGGGACTATAGGTACCCCCTTTGGTCTCGGTTGGTGGCACGGGCCGGGACCAAACATATTTTGAATTTTGGTGCCACCCTGCGCGCCCAAATGTTTTAGCGCCAAAATTTGAAAATTGTTTAAATATGCACATGAATAATTTCTATATACTTTCAATTTGACAAAAATTTCAACATGAAAATTGCTTGAATTTGCATAACTAATTCAAATACATTTTCTGTTTAACTAAATAATTAATCTAACTATTCAAACTATTAACTATTTTACTATTTGCATATAATTTGAATATACATATCTTATATTGTTTTTAAAATTAGTAACAATTTCATTAATAGCAACATAAATAACAGACTTCTTGTCTCACTGGCCGTAGAGTGTTTACGTACAAAACCACACATCAGTTTCTAGAGTTTTTCGGTTTGCGTCTCCTTCTTCTGTGTCACTTTGTTCGGATTTCACCGCAACCATGAACAATCTTCATCATTTATTTTGTTTTCTATTGTTTCCTTTATGTTTTCTATTGTTTTAATTTTGTTTTCTTTTGTATTATTTTTGTTTTCTCTTGTGATACTCCGAGGGAGTCCAGAGCATACATGGCATCCGGGTGATTTGTATTCCGTCGATGAACTTTCAAGAGGGATGTAGAACAAAACAATCGGAATCGCCATCATGCAGCCCGACCGTGGCTATTGAGTGCATATATTCATATCAAAATAACGGTCGGACGTATGATGACGAATCCGGATGATTTGTATTTGGTCGATGAACTGAATGATGTATCAAACCTTCAAGGGGGATGTAGAACACAACAATCGGTATCGCCAGCCTACAGCCCTGCCGTGACTACTGAGTGCATATATGCTCACCGAATGCATGGCAGGACGTATGCTCTGTTTTCAAGCGGGGGGTCGGGGGATAAAGGGGAACTATGTGCCGGCCGAGGCGCTCCTTCCGGATGCGCGGCTGCACACATGGCTGGTTACAACGGCCCTGTGTGCAGCGCACATCCCAATGGACCAGACGGAGGAGAGAGAAACAGAAAAGTGGGTGGGTGTGCCGCTGGTTGGGATAATAATGAAGTCAGGCTGGTCATAGTTGTCAAGAACTCAATGATTGCCAGCTTTTGACCGGTCAATACAAATTATGGGTCAAACAGAACTATGATCATGTATTCCACGTTTATTATTACACATCACCAACAACATCCCTATCTAGTCTTGTGAATTTTCTTCGTGTAGACATGGTCCATGAATCCTTGTTACTGAAATTTCAGTTACGCTGATTATGGGAATTCCAATGTATATACACTAGAAAATGCAGAGCAGGGAATCACATTTCTGTATAATTTATGCTGGCAACAAACCATTTCAGTACAAGCTAACCTATTGATGGTGATTTATTTTTCTTTTTGGTTTAACTGCATTTTCACTATTTTTTTTTTCTGTTGATAGGTTATCATCTGAAGCAACCATTAATCACCCAGTTTGAGCCAATACAAGCTACACTCCAAACGTACAAGGCAAGCCAACCGTAAAGAAAATAGGACCATGGTTGTAGAAAAGATAGGATGCAACATTTCAAGTTCACGTATCTCAGCTATTTCACTGTACCATGGTTAACATGTGTGATGAACCTGGTGCTATCGTATTGCTATTGAGCAGACAATATGAACATAACCGATCAGTTACTCTAGCAAATTAAAATACATGATATTTGCAAGCAAACATGGAAGTGAACTTTGTAGCGAAAAACTACGTGCCTTGTTGTCTCAGTATTGTATGACTCTTTGTATTTGCATACTTCCTAGCATATGTTTAGCTTGTGGGTGTCTATCAGTCTATGTACTTTTGATGACCGGAAGGTACATACTGAATAAACTGTATGATGTATAAATAAACTACATGATTCACCAGCATGTCTGTGTTTATTATATAAACCTAAGCTCCAACACTGAGCAGCTAGAAAATTCACTCCTTTTTTTTCGAAATGTATAGCAGGCGCTACTTTTTGTTCATTAAGAGAAATGATGTAGGGTGATTACGATTAAACCACACCAAGAACAAAAAAAGAAAAGAGTTCGACGTCATAGATATTTGCCTCAAACAAAAAGAATAGTGTCTTCAAATTTATTTCTCTCACGCTCAGCTACTTTGAAGCAGTAGAAATAAGGATATATGAAGTAAAGAGAGGGGCAAGCCAGCATACGTTTTCCGGAGGATTATGCTAAGATGTTGCCAAGAGTAGTGTAACAAGGACAATGGAAATGATTGGACCAACAATTCATAAAGCGAAGAAGACCGCAGTCCTTGGTAACAACCACACATAACATCGTCTATAAAGAAGTACTTAGTACTTGATATTGCAGCACCAAATTTGAGCGGATGTCATTAATTTTCTAGATACTTCTCCTGCTTACAATTTTTTGTTTGTTTAGTACTACTCAATAGCAATAGGTCCTTCGCGTAGTTCTAGGTCGTTAAATTTGGCAATTTAAACTAAGACATATGTAACAAAAAATATATCATTAGAAAATATATATTTTGTATTTTCTAATCATATAATTTTTATGTTATATAACTTAGATTATGTTGGTCAAATTAACAAGCTAGGGATACGCGAAGGACCTATAAACCCGGACGGAGGGAGTAACTTATTTTCTCCTCTCGTGCTTTCTATGTTTTGAACATGCAATTAAGAATTGATTAATATGATCTTATTAATTCAATTACAACTATTTTTTCATCTGATCTAACATTTTTTACAAACCGGAAAAATTAGGTTGTTTGGTATATTACGTTCATCGTATGCCGCACGTCCATCATGTGCGACAAAAAACATAGCCGTTGCAACCCACGGGCATTCAACTAGTTCGGCATAATCCCCGGGTAACCAACTATGGATCGACCATACAGTCATAGCGCATCCTATCGTTGCATGGCACAAGTGTTTTTTGACTGGAAGGCGCAAATGCATCCTCTACGGGCCACGTAGGTACAGATTGTCGTGCTGCACACCGCAGACCAAGTGCGAGCAGCGTACTGTGTACGTGCCACATCTCGACGGCTGGACCACTTGGACTTGGTGCACGGCATGCATTTCTGGGTCTGTGCAATCCACCCTGCGCACTACGGGACAGCGGCTAGACGCCGACGGCCGGCCACCGTCGGCGTATCCATACGCCGACGGTGGCCGTCGGCGTATCCCCGTCGGCCTCTAGCCCTGTCGGCGTATAGGCTTTGCCGTCGGCGTATAGATTTTTTTTTTTGAAATTTTTTTTTTCGAATTTTTTTCTGCATATTTTTTATTTGACTTGTTTAACCACTTAATCGCACTATAGTCATATCTGCTAATCTAAATTACTCGTTTCTACACTTAATCACACTATAATCACACTTCCCGGTCGGTCACCCATCATGAGATTGATCCAGGCCCAGCACGCTTAACTTTGTTGTTCCTTCACTGTGATCAACCTAGAAACAACTGATGTGTTGTTGATAATATTATGCAATCAATCCTGTTAACCTTAACCCTTGGACCATCATGTCACACTCTTTTATCGTATTCTATCTCATGTACATGCCGTGGTGAGGGGTTTTCCCACCATATATAACATGCAACTGAACCCTGGATAGGGTATCGTTTACTCCTAGCTTTGACAATAGTAATAGCTGATTCCACGAGTCAGTAGAACGGGAGTCTCAAGCTTCTTTGCAAGCATTTTTTATTTTGTCACGCCACCACAAAGTTCAGGGCCCCGCTAAACGACCCCCAAGGGATAAGTCTTCCATTTAGTGTTTTGATGGTTTTCAAGTCTTGTTATTTCGGTAAGTTAGGATTCTATTAGGATCTTTCCTTTCTAGTTGCCAGCTGTGTTATAAGGCTGGTCAGTCTCGTGTAATCAAGTATCGAAGGAAATAAACAGAGAAAAGGGGAGGTTTACCTACAAGTTCATTCTGTCCCTAGGGCACCCAGGTGCCCAAACCTAAACCCCCTCGTCCCAGACCTCCCACCTCTCATGAATATCCCCTCCGCAATCTAGCTTGTGACAACTTGGTATCAGATTCATCTATCCTCGGATCATCCACACCATCAACAACCGTTTCTTCTCTTGTTGACATCTCTCCAAGCTTCTGGACGAGAAGCTCACTGCAGCTCAAAAGGAGATCGTGGATGAGGTGAAGAGTACTTTCCTCCATAAGGTGGAGGCGGACATTGCAGACCTCAAGGAGCAGGCAGCAACCAACCAGGCTGTCGTTGCAGATATGAAGGATCAGGCCACAACCAACCAAGTTGCCATCGCACACATGGACAATGGCAGCTCCAGTCTCAGCAAGGAGGATCCCGCTGCGTCAAATCAGATCCCCCACCCCCACCGCAGTTCCCCCTCCGGTGTAGAGGGCACAGGCGAGGCAAACCCTAATTCCACAAGCTCGAATTCCCAATCTTTGATGGATCAGAAGATGCGCTGCGATGGCTCACTCATGTTGAGCAATTCCTAAAATCCGTAATACCGAGCTGGCAGCAATCAAGAACCTCCAGCAAATCAGCTTTGTCGATGATTACGAGGAGAACTTCTTAACCCTCTTCTGTAGGTGTGAAGGACTGACAGAGGCATACCATGTAGAGTTGTTAGTGGCTGGTCTCTACAAGTAAATTCGCATAGAAGTCGATGAAGCTCATGTACCTGATGACGCTAGAGGATGCCATGCATCATGCATGTGCGTACGAGGAGCGTGAGACACCATAAGACGGTGATAGCACTCTCGTGTCCAAGGGAAACACCGGTGGAGGTGTCAAGACGCCTACTCCAGAACTTGTGGCTCCTCCCAAGGCTACATCGGCTTTGCCAAACAAGCGACCACTCCTGCGGCTATCGCCAACCGAGGTGGACGAGCGGCGTGACAAGGGCCTTTTCTACAACTGCGACGACAAGTACAATCCGGTTCATCGCTGCAAGCGACTTGATGCTTGTTAAGTGGATGCTTCCGAAGAGGAGGCACGTGATCCGCTGGACACAAGCACCAATTCCTAAGCTTCATGGAACGCCTATACCTCTTTGAAGCTCGAGGACAAGCTGGTTTTCGAAGGGGTGAGTGATGTCACGCCACGACAAAGTCTAGGGCCCACCCGAACCATCCCCAAGTGATAAGTCTTCCGTTTAGTGTTTTCTTGGTTTTCAAATCTTGTTATTTTGGTAAGTTAGGATTCTATTAGGATCTTTCATTTCTAGTTGCCAGCTCCGTTGTAAAGGTGGGCAGTCTCGTGTAATCAAGTATCGAAGGAAATAAACAGAGACAATAGGAGGTTTACCTCTATCCCTAGGGCACCACGGCGCCCAAACCCAAACCTCGACGCTCTCTGCTTCGCATTCAGACTCGGACACTTGATCGGCTACCGTGTATTAACCGCACCAGCAAGGAGCGAGGAAGACCGTGTCTCTAGCTTCGTTACATCCGTGCTGCCACTGCCACCCTTGATTTTCGAGGAATCGATGCCGATGCCAAGAAACCCTTACAAGTCCACGAAGTGCCTCTCTGGTCAACCTCCTAGGATGACGACGAAAGTTATGAGGATGGAGTGGGCCTCCTGCTACTGAGCGGACCACAACGACGACACGGACTTCTTCGATGTCGTAGACAGCACGGGCGCCGCCGCATTCTCACCCAGGCTCGGGACGAGCGTATTCATGCACATCCTTGCGTTCGAGCGTGGCATGACCGTTTGCCCTACACGCTGCTGGAGCAGGCGTATGACGAGACGGACGCGTCTTTGCGTAGGGTGTCAACGGCAGTGGTCCTCTCTTGCTATCCGGACGGCGCATATCGGCGATCGACAACGACTTCACCATGCTCCGAGTCCAAGGAGACAAGATCGTGCACCGTTGGCAGGTGCAGCAAAACTAATTCATTTACCCGTTCTAGCCCGGGAACGTGCAGAGCGTTGCCAAAGCGAACGTTGCGTAGATGAGATGAAGACGTTGTTGTGGTCGGGACGGACATGTTGTTAGACAAAGACAACGTATTCGACACGGAGATGGATCGGGTCGTGCGGATGGGCACTCTCAGGGCTTGTTCGGTTTCATTTATTTTGAAGGGGATTGACATGGATTGAAGTGGATTAATTCCCATGCAAGTCAAAATCCCCTCCAATCCCTTCAAATCCACCCCAATCCACTTGGTGTGGGGATTAACCGAACAAAGCCGATACTCGCCCAAGAACATGGGGACGTCAAGGTCATCGCATAGGTGATGTCCAGGAGCCAAAAGAAAGACTTGCAGTTCAGCACTGATAGCCAGAAGCAAGCTGCCAGGCATAGCTTCTACGGGCGGGAAGCCGGATGACATCAACGTTGGCAACCGAGCCAGGGTTGAGCCGGCAGGCGAGGCTAGGCGTAGCCTGTCAAGGACGAGCAAGTCTTTTTGTGGGTGTCACACTGGCCTGCTGCCGTCGACCCCTTGCTCCGACACTCTGCTTGCTATGGTGTAGCTAGTTGTACGTGCTTTTTTGGCGTGCAACGGCAGCGACTGATGGTTCAGATAGGTTGACATACAGGGGCAAAGCTAGAGCAAAGTTTCATTGGAGTAAGCATGTTACTTGTAGCGTATTCATCCACTACTTAATGTAACCTTAAAAGACTATTTCAACTAGGAATAAAAGAATTTGGTTGTCAGAACCCAACGTTAACGCTCTCCTATACCCGCCCGCCTAGACCGAGAGGAACATCCTCTTTCTTGAAGGGTTTGTTGAGTATTATGAAATCGTTTAAGTGTTCCATGTTCCATGAGACTCCAGTTCACACATGTATAGCAGAACTATCTCAAGAGCTAAGACTGAAGTCGTAGCGGCCAATATAGCACCGGCCGTAACTAGCTCTCATTAGCTCATTACAAAAGTATAATTTAATTGATGGGTTTCATTTCTAAAAAGCTGAATAGCCAATTCAAACCATTGCCGAGATGACATGCAGTCTGATGAAGTAATAAGTCAAACCATCCTTGGTTGGTTTTTATTGGAATGGTTTACATACATCCGGCTGTCATTTTGTTACCTTTTTCTGTTGGCCATCCTTAATTGTGTATCATGTGCTATGGTATGAATCCTATAGCTGGACATTCAGCCCGAGGTTAGCTCGGCCTGCAGGAAAAGGAGACCGAGCCAAGGCTCTATTTTGGGCGTCGAGTCCCATCCACCGCCGCCACCCACACTGACACAGCTTCGTCGTCGAAATCATCAGATGCGTGCTCCATTGCAGCCATAACTCCGGCAAGGATGCCATTGCTTTGCTGTCTCCGCCAATGTTAGGGAAGACATACCCCACCTGTCAGTGACCCTCCACCCTCTGGCTCGTGAGCTGCATCGAGGTTGACCGGGCTTTTGGGAAGCACGGGCCGAACTCCGTTTTGCGGCTCGACGGCAAATTAAGTCCAGCGGGCTCGGGCTCGACCACTTTGGGCACGAGCTTTTCGTAGGCTCGTCCCGAGCCAGACCGAACTGGCTCATGGCGAGCAAGTGGTATGACCCTCTGAAGGAATTGTATGGATTTTGAAGCTCCAGCCTATTCTTCTGTACAGAAGTGAAACTTCAAGTGCTCGAAATGACGGTTTAAAAAAATGTTCTTGCTTCTGCTGATACAGGTCACCAAGTGGATTTTGGCCAAACTTTCATTATTATTTGATCATTTATAATTATGAGAATAACCTTGTGAGGAACACGTCCATATTACTGTGGTTCATATGGTACATTGGTTCTGAACCATAATATATATGCAGAAATGAACATGCGTTAATATCCAAGACAATTTGTTTTCCCTTTTGACAACTGCAATTAAATTTCCAACTCAATATTTGTCTAAAAAAGGTTTGCAACTGTTCCTGTAGCCACTATCGGTTAATCTGGTGTGGTAACCCAACGACCATCAGTGTAATAATTTGATGACTAACATAGGACAGCATGGAAACCTTTGGCGGCCACCGGTCGTTAACCTGGTGACATTTTTTTGGTAACGGGGTAATCCCAGTCTCTGCATCTAGTCGATGCACACGGCTTATTATATTAGAACATGGAAGTTCAGCGTATGAATACCAAATCGTTGTTGTGTAGATCAGCCAACGAAAAAACTTGAGGAAAGGACAGTTACACATACTACAATCTCCTAGTGTGCCGGTCACCTTCGGCGTCGTCACCGTTCTACTGTTCCTTCCGGCCTCCATGTGTCATCGTACTAAAAGATTATTGGAGTGGAACTCCCGCCACCGTACTAAAAGATTATTGGAGTCATGGAGTGGAACTCCCGCCGCCGCCCGTTGCGTCCGTCTCTGCTTCTCACGGTTAGGGCATCTCCTGCGGGGGTGCTCATTTGCACCCATTTTTGTGTCCGTTTTGGACATTTGAGCAGCCGTCCGGGGACGAGCGGACACGCTAAAATGGGACTGCACCATGCGGGATGCTTATTTCACACCACGTCCGGTACAAAAAAAAATCACTCCTAGCGCCACCACGCGGGCACGAGCGCCTTTTCTGGGAGCGCACCGGCGAGCTCCATGCCCACCCCCGCGCCCACCCGGCGTTACCGGCGAGCTCCAGGCCCACCCCCGCACCTCGCCGCCCGCGCCCCCCGGCCAGCTCGCGCCCACCCCGGCGCCCGCCCGCACGGCGCCCGCCCCACCCCGGCGCCCGCCGCCCGCACCACGCCGCCCGCCCGGCGCCTCCCACCGCCGCCCGCCCCACCCCGGCACCTCCCACCCCGGCGCCTCCCATCCCGACGGCCGCGCACCGCATCCTCAGGTCGAAGCCCGCCCCGCCCGCCTCGACGGCCACTCCAACGCCGTGCCCAGAGTGCGAGGCCGCGGCCGCGACCATGCGCGTGCTGGCGTTGCACTGGTGTGTGCGCGACGCGGTCATCGTCTCCCTCGCCCTCGCCGACCCTCGGCCGCCTCCCGCCGTCCTTCGCCACCGGCCTGATGCCTGGGCGCGCATCAGAGGAGATGGACCACGCCTGCGAGGTGCGCGAGCACAGCCACGCCCAGGCGCGCACACGTGCTGGGAGATGAAATTAATGTGGGGGGGGAGAGAGAGAAGCAGGGGAGATGAAAGTGGTGGGACCAAGCACTTTTGCGCGGACTGTAGGCCTTTTTTCTACCAGTGATGTTTTCCAAATTTTAGATTAAGGGGCAGTGTTAGATGTTGATATCCAGTACCGCACATGTATGGTGTAGTACACCAACAGGTATCGTATTCTATCTCATGTACATGCCGTGGTGAGGGGTTTTCCCACCATATATAACATGCAACTGAACCCTGCAAGGAGCGAGGAAGACCGTGTCTCTAGCTTCGTTACATCCGTGCTGCCGCTGCCACCCTTGCTTTTCGAGGATCGATGTCGACGCTCTCTGCTTCGCATTCAGACTCGGACACTTGGCTACCGTGTATTAACCGCACCAGCAAGGAGCGAGGAAGACCGTGTCTCTAGCTTCGTTACATCCGTGCTGCCGCTGCCACCCTTGCTTTTCGAGGATCGATGTCGATGCCAAGAAACCCTTACAAGTCCACGAAGTGCCTCTCTGGTCGACCTCCCAGGATGACGACGAAAGTTATGAGGATGGAGTGGGCCTCCTGCTACTGAGCGGACCACAACGACGACACAGACTTCTTCGATGTCGTAGATAGTACGGGCGCCGCCGCATTCTCGCCCAGGCTCGTGACGAGCGTATTCATGCACATCCTTGCGTTCGAGCGTGGCATGACCGTTTGCCCTACACGCTGCTGGAGCAGGCGTATGAAGATACAGACGCGTCTTTGCGTCCGGGACGACAGGGTGTCAACGGCAGTGGTCATCTCTTGCTATCCGGACTTATTGATGCTAGAAATAAGGTCTACTTATTGCTGCCTAGTTCAGCAAAACTGACCCCCGGAAACGGACACATTTCCTATTTACCGCCCGTTAGCGGCGGCTTTTACTCGCGTCGCCTGAAGTACGGTTGGTAGTGGGCCGGCCAATCCGGAATCCTATATACCTTTTTCTGTTTTCTTTTCATAATTTTTTGTTCGAATTTATTTTTGTTTTCTTTTCCTATTTTTCTTAGTTCTTTTTCTATTTTATTATAATTTATTTTTTGTTCAACCTTATTTTTATTCCGTATCTTTTTATTGGGCACCTTTTGAAGCGGTCCATTAAACTTTCGCTTCAGAGGCGATACTTGAAGTGCCGCCGACGAGCAGCAATTAGGGCATCTCTAGCCGTTCGGCCTCCCAAGGACGCGGAAATCCCGTTTTTTCGGCCGCGTTTGCCAGCCGTGAAACCCAGGCCGCCCCCAGGCCGGCGATTTAGCCATATTTGGGCATGTAAAAAATTAAATAAATAGAGTTTTTCCACACAAATAAATAGTTCAGCAATTTAAACAAATAAAACAAATTGCCATTACCCTTTCGCGCCCACAAATGCTGCACTAGGTCATTCTATAGAGCTTGGTGTGTTTTCCTCACTGTCAGGCATCGGATCATCCCTCTCACTCTCAAGGATCATGTTGTGCAAGATCACACAACATTGCATCACCTCCCACATGTTGGACTTCGACCAAGTCATAGCTGGGTACCGGGCAACAGCGAATCGAGATTGCAGCGCGCCAAGTGTCCACTCAACATCCTTCCTGCAAGCCTCCTGACACTTGGAAAACCAAACTTTTGCGCTTCCTGACACAGGGTTGGAGATGCTCTTCACAAATATTACCCACTTCGGGTAGATGCCATCTGCAAGATAATACCCCTTTGTATACTGGTGTCCATTGATCTCATAGTTCACAGGGGGGCATGGCCTTCGACAAGCTCGGCAAAGACATCCGAGCACTGCAAGACATTGAAGTCGTTGTGACTTCTAGGCATACCAAAAAATGAATGCCAAATCCATAGATCGTACGAAGCCACGACCTCGAGAACCACCGAGCACTCTCTTTCCTTTCCCTTGTACATCCCCTGCCAATCAAATGGACAGTTCTTCCATGCCCAATCCATACAGTCGATACTATCAAGCATCCTAGGAAAGCCTATTGCTTCATTCTCTGCAAGGAGACGAGCAGTGTCTTGCACATTGGATGATCGCAAGTATGTTGGGACAAAAACTGCAACCACTGCCCGGCAGAACTTGTTCAAGCACTCAAGGGCCATGGACTGGCTCATGCGCAGGCAGTCATCTTGTGCATCTGCGGGAGCACCGTATGCAAGCAACCTTATGGCCATCGTGCACTTACGAATAGAGGTAAAGCCTACTGTGCCGGTGCAGTCCTTCTTCAATTTGAAGTAGGTGTCGAACTCCCGGATGGCATGCAAGATCTTGAGGAAGAGCTTGCGGTTTATCCTAAAACGACGCCGGAACACTTTCTCGTCGTTGGTGGGATCCCCGATGAAGTAGTCGGAGTAGAGGATGCAGTACCCCTCGTACCGCTGCCTCAGCTTGCTCTTGCGGCGACCGGGCCTCGATCCAGCACACCGCGGCTGTGCGGCCTGGGCCTGCAAGCCGGCCAGGCAGCTCAGGATGAGCATGTTGGAACGCGTAGAGATAAACGAAAACTTTTTCCTACGCGGTACTTCCAAGATCTATCCGGTTCGGCCGATCCAATCCCTCGAACGTCGAAGTGCTGAACGTACAGCACCTCTGCCGGTATCCACACGTACGAGGAGGAGCTCCGACGGCAGACTGCTAGGTCTGGTGCGACGGCTGGACTGAGTGGGGCTAGGGTTCCCAACGCATGGGAGAGTGGACTAATGTGCCCGCTGGGCAACCTGCGCCCCTCTTTATATAGCGTATGGTAATGGGCTGCACAAAACTTGTGGCCCATTCCCTCTGTGAGTCCGACTCACTAACTCAGTCCATTTCCGATTCGGGTCCAACCCAACCAATACTTGCTCCCGACCGTGCAGGCTCATGGCGACTTGGACACGATTAGAGTCCGACTCTCAATCGATCAATCGGTAGCGGCTCCTAGCAGAACGTTCCGACTCACAAGTACCATTGAGTCATGACGACATACCTTTCAATGTGATATTCATCTTAGTCCCTTTTGCCTCACGATATACCTTCTCGAACAATAGGCGATTCATCGTCATCCCTTTAATAGTTCAACTCTCTTCTCGATCCATGATATGTGATTCACCTGACTAACTCTTTGTCAACAGACACAGTTAACACTTAACTGAGTTGCGCATGGCCATGCTTCCTGAATCATACCACTCGAGAGGGCCCAGAGAATATCTCTCCATTCGGAGGGGCAAAATCCCATCTTGATTATCCACATCACGCAGCTTGCTTCTCATTCGACCCAAACTCTGCCTTTATAGTTGCCTTGTCACAGAACAACGTTTGACAGAACCTAAGTCGGTGATCCACAACTCGGATTGTGCGACAACCTCAGGTCTAAGGATTACATTGATTGAGACATGCAAATGACGACTTGATCGTTGCACCTCAATGTGGGTCAGTCCGACTTGCTAAACTCTTTAGCCAAGTCCGTGAACGTTGGAATGGCATCACTATGCCCATGACAAGTGGAACTGTGTCATCTGCCAACACTCACATTAGTCTAGGGTGTGTGTCCAGCACAACCTAAATGACCAAGGACAATCTAGTATGAACAACATGAATATATAGTTCCACAATCGAATCACATATTCAATGACATATATCAGATGTTCAAAACAAGGACAACTTAATAACTTTATGAATACAGTGGGAATTACATCATACATGATTGCCTCTAGGGCATATTCCCAACAGTCTCCCACTTGCACTAGAGTCAATCATCTTGGCATCATATGCCTAGGCATCGAATGCCCATGCCTCTCGTGTGCGCCTCATGCTTAGGCTGTGGTAGCACCTTTGTCAACGGATCTGCAATGTTTGCATCCGTGTGTACTTTGCATAACTTGATATCACCTTGTTCGACAAACTGGCGAATGAGGTGGTACCACATGAGTATATGTTTGTTCTTTTGGTGTTGTCTAGGTTCTTTGGCTTGTGCGATAGCACCATTGTTGTCACAATATACGTCCAAAGGATTGGACGCGCCCTGAACCACACCAAGATCAAGCAGGAGGTTCCTGATCCAAACAGCTTCCTTTGCCGCCTCTGAGGCAGCAATATACTCAGCCTCTGTTGTAGATGCAGACACCGTATCTTGCTTGGAACTCTTCCAGCTCACAGCCCCTCCGTTCATCACGAACACGTATCCAGATTGCGAACGAGAATCATCTGAGTCGGTGAGATAACTCGCATCCGTGTAACCCTTTACACTGAATTCCTCATCACCTCCATAAACTAGGAACATTTCCTTAGTATTTCTCAAATATTTATGAATATTTTTAACCGCAGCCCAGTGGGCTTCGCTAGGGTCAGCCTGGTATCTGCTCGTAACACTTAGAGCATAGGAAATATCTGGCCTAGTACAAATCATGGCATACATGATGGATCCGATTGCCGAAGCATACGGGATCATACTCATCCGACTTCGCTCATCAGTCTTCGAAGGACACTGAGTCTTGCTAAGTTTTATACCATGAGACATTGGTAAGAATCCCTTCTTAGACTCTTCCATTTTGAATTTCTTCAAAACCTTGTCCAGATATGTACTCTGACTCAGTCCAATGAGCCGCCTGGATCTATCTCTATAGATCCTGATTCCTAATATGTAAGTCGCCTCACCCAAATCCTTCATTGAGAAACTCCTTTCCAATGACTCTTTGGTTTCTTGCAACATCATGACATCATTTCCAATCAGCAATATGTCATCCACATATAAGATTAGAAAGTTTACTTTGCTCCCACTAAACTTCTTGTATAAACAAGAATCATGATCGCTCTTGATGAAGCCAAACGATTTGACTACCTCATCAAAGCGAATGTTCCTACTTCGAGATGCTGGCTTCAACCCATAAATGGATTTCTGAAGTTTGCATACTTTGTCAGCGTTAGCTGGATCGACAAAACCTTCGGGTTGTATCATATACACGTCCTCAGTTAAATTTCCATTAAGGAAAGCCGTCTTGACATCCATCTGCCATATCTCATAGTCAAAATAGGCTGCTATGGCTAACATGATCCGAATTGATTTAAGCATCGCTACGGGCGAGAAGGTCTCGTCGTAGTCAACTCCTTGAACTTGTCGGAACCCCTTCGTGACAAGTCGTGCTTTATAGACGAAAATATTTCCATCCATATCAATTTTCTTCTTAAAGACCCATTTGCACTCGACGGGTCTTGCACCGTCAGGCAGATCAACCAAATTCCAAACTTGGTTTTCATGCATGGACTTTAACTCGGATCTCATGGCTCCAAGCCATGACTCAGAATCAGATCTCACCATCGCTTCCGAATAAGTTGCCGGCTCATTACTGTCTAACAGTAAAACATCTCGAGCGCTCTGTAATCTGGCAGATCTCCGTGGTTCAGGTGCTTTAACCGGTGTAGGTACCACGACCGGCTCAGCCTCCAAGGCACTCGCCGACTCGCCCCTAACCGGTTCCTCTCGAATTTCTTCGAGTTGCACAGTACTCCCACTGACTTCCCGACCGAGAAACTCTTTCTCAAGGAAGACACCATTCCGAGCGACAAACACTTTGCCCTCTTCCCGGTTGTAGAAGTAGTACCCCAAGGTTTCCCTCGGATACCCCACGAAAATACACTTATCCGACTTGGGCGTGAGCTTGTCCAATTGAAGTCGCTTGACAAATGCTTCACAACCCCAAATCTTAAGAAAAGAAAAACTTGGCTTTTTACCAGTCCACATCTCATGCGGTGTCTTCTCTACTGACTTTGATGGTACTCTGTTTAGTGTGAAAGCTACAGTTTCTAGACAATAACCCCAAAATGATAAAGGTAGATCTGTCCGACTCATCATTGATCGTACCATGTCCAACAAGGTCCGATTTCTCCGTTCCGATACACCGTTTCTCTGCGGTGTACCCGGCGGAGTTAGCTGAGGAACTATTCCACAACTCTTTAGATGGTCATCAAACTCATGGCTCATGTACTCGCCCCCACGGTCCGACCGTAGAAACTTTATTTTCTTGCCGAGTTGATTTTGTACCTCACTCTGGAATTCCTTGAACTTTCCAAAGGCTTCCGACTTGTGTTTCATTAAATAGATATATCCATACCTACTCAAATCATCAGTGAAGGTAATGAAGTACTCATAACCACCTCTAGCTGTCGTGCTCATTGGTCCACATACATCACTATGTATTAGTTCCAACAAGTCGGACGCCCTTTCACAACTCCTTGCAAAAGGTGTCTTGGTCATCTTGCCTAGTAGGCATGATTCGCATGTCTCGAATGACTCTAAGTCAAAAGAAGTTAGAAGTCCATCATCATGGAGCTTCTTCATGGGCTTCCAACTTATATGACCAAGCCGACAGTGCCAAAAGTAAGTCATATTCAGATCATTTGGTTTTGACCTTTTAACATTTATGTTATAGACCGATTCACTATCAAGATTTAAAATAAATAACCCGTTCTGAACGGGTGCAAAGCCATGAAACATATCTTTCAAATATAAAGAACAACCATTATTCTTAATATTCGACTCATAACCTTGTCTCATCAAACATGAGGTGGAAATAATGTTTCGACTAAGCGCTGGAACATAATAACAATTATTTAGTTCCAAAATAAATCCTGAAGGTAAATGAAGTTGCATCGTGCCGACTTCCAACGCAGCGACTCTCGCCTTGTTACCGACCCGAATGTCAACCTCTCCTCTTGCCACGCTCCTAGTTCTTACCAGTCCCTGCAACGAGTTGCATATGTGAATAACTGATCCGGTATCATATACCCAAGAACTATTAGGCGCATCAGCAAGATAAATGTCTATAACATTGCACACAAGTGTACCTGAGTTGGAAGTCACACCTCCACTCTTGACTCTGTCAGCCAAATACTTGGTGCAGTTCCTCTTCCAGTGGCCATCTTGCTTGCAATAGAAGCAGTTGGCTCCGGCTGTAGGAGAAGGTTTAGTCTTTGAGGGAGCACTCTGGACAGGGCCATGGGTGCTACCTCCTGACTTATCCTTCTTCTTCTTAGTCCAAGAACTCTTCTTGAACTTAGCCTTATTCTGCACCATCAACACTTGACTGGCGCCTTCCTTGATATCAGCCTATGCCGTTTTGAGCATCCCATTTAATTCAGTGATACTCTTATCCATACCATGCATATGGTAGTTCGAGATGAACGGACCATACGCACTAGGAAGAGAGTTCAGAATTATATCAGTAGCGAACTCTTCGTTTATTGGGAAGCCCAGCCGATCCAAAGACTGTATGTAACCAATCATCTTGATTACATGCGGACTCAGTGGATCGCCGTCTTTCAGCTTACAGCCAAGCAAAGCTTGAGAGACTTGATACCTCTCAGTCTTTGCTTGAGCCTGGAACATACTTTTTAGGCTTTCGATCATATCGTAGGCCTCAACATTCTCGAACTGCTGCTGCAAGTCCGGTTCCATGTGTGCAAGCATAACACAGCTAATTTCCGTAGACTCATCTCTAGTCTTACGGTAGGCATTTGTGACAGCGACAGTCGCATCATCATCAGGCTCTTCTGGAAGTGGAGTTTCTAGAACATGTTCTTTCTTGTCATGCTTGAGGACTATCCTCAGATTACGATACCAGTTGGTGAAATTAGTTCCATTAAGCTTATCTTTCTCTAGGATTGACCTCAACGCAAACACGGACAACTGAGGAAGGTTGCTAGGTGCCATTGATCTACAACAGAAAATACGCAAAAACACTTAAGACATGTATTCATAAAAGAGCAGGCATATTAAACGCTTTAATACTTATGCTCCCACTAGAACCAACATCCCTCCGATGGTTGCTAAGTGATTCAAGATCCTAAATAAGCAAGCCGACTAGTGAGCTTTAGCATCACCGCTAGCCGTCAAGTGATCTAGGTAGGCAACACCTTGCCAATCGTATCCCTATACGACTCCTGTTAGTTGGGTGGCATCACATGCCCCGGCTCCCAACCTACCTCGCCCCGAGCCCCACAACCATTGTGATGGACTCGTCTAGATTACCAAGGGCTTCTTCTTGTAAGAGTCCGACTCAAACCCACCTAACCGGAAAGAATTGGTAGCACCTCAATTTTATGAGCCCACTACCAAGAATGTCCGACTTGTGATGGTGCAGCACTGGCGGGGCGACCGACTAGACCTTTTTTGAGGGATTAAAGAATCTACCAACTATCTAAATAGAGGTAAATAGAGACATAACAATAACACAAATAAAGCAATTATAATGTGAAATGGTATGGCTCTCTTCATGGTGATCTCCATCTCCACAAAGCTTGTAAGTCGACTCGTGCCAACTCTTGTCACGTGCCATCTTACTCCATGTAGCCGACTTGTACATCGACTTGCATGCCACCGGGTTCTCCAACAAGCTACACTAGCTAGTAAATGAAAAATTTACATAGAGAATTCGACACGCAGGCCGGTATACAATAAAATGACAGCACCTAGGCTCCAGCCGGCTGACATAAAACATGATACACAGATCATGTATGGATTACATACATCACATGCACATAAGCCATACCATTCACAACTTCCTGCAAAAACAAGTTATGCATAGATACGATATCTACCGGCGTTGTGAACTCGCAACGACATCTAAGGCGCTACGACAGGGCGAAGCCGGCGGTCCGATTTTACCCACAACTTTCGGGAAACGCAGATCTCATCTGCATTTCGATCATGGATTTCTTCATCGGATAAAACGATTTTACCCGAATCTCATCTGTATTCCGATTCGACCAAACTCTTTGATCTTCGATCACCGCAACTGGATTTATGTGTCATGGTACACCCCGATAGCGGAAACCGACCGGTAGGGGTAAGTTGTTCCACGACCTTAGCAGTATGATCACGGAAACCTGATCATCCATTAACCCCGAGTACGATTGATCCAATCAACCTTGTACAAAACCGATCTATCTCATAGAACGACCACCAAAACAGCAATTAGATCACATCTAACGCTAACTACATATCACATATGTATGGTTCTCGGGCCTAATACCAGAAACTACCGCTCTGATACCACTGTTGGAACGCGTAGAGATAAACGAAAACTTTTTCCTACGCGGTACTTCCAAGATCTAGCCGAGGTCGAAGGCCACGATGATTACCACTAGACGCGCTGTTGCGGATTATCGGTGAAACGCGTCGGGGTAGTGCAGTCCCACGATCTGGTCCGGCCGATCCAATCCCTCGAACGTCGAAGTGCTGAACGTACAACACCTCTGCCGGTATCCACACGTACGAGGAGGAGCTCCGACGGCAGACTGCTAGGTCTGGTGCGACGGCTGTACTGAGTGGGGCTAGGGTTCCCAACGCATGGGAGAGTGGACTAACGTTCCCGCTGGGCAACCTGCGCCCCTCTTTAAATATCGTATGGTAATGGGCTGCACAACACTTGTGTCCCATTCCCTCTGTGAGTCCGACTCACTAACTCAGTCCATTTCCGGTTCGGGTCCAACCCAACCAATACTTGCTCCCGCTCTTAAGTGTGCGACCCTGCAGGCTCATGGCGACTTGGACACGATTAGAGTCCGACTCTCAATCTATCAATCGGTAGCTGCTCCTAGCAGAACGTGCCGACTCCCAAGTCCCATTGAGTCATGACGACATACCTTTCAATGTGATATTCATCTAAGTCCCTTTTGCCTCACGATATACCTTGTTGAACTATAGGCGATTCATCGTCATCCCTTTAATAGTTCAACTCTCTTCTCGATCCGTGATATGTGATTCACCTGACTAACTCTTAGTCAACAGACATAGTTAACACTTAACTGAGTTGCGCATGGCCATGCTTCCTGAATCATATCACTCGAGAGGGCCCAGAGAATATCTCTCCATTCGGAGGGGCAAAATCCCATCTTGATTATCCACATCACGCAGCTTGCTTCTCATTCGACCCGAACTCTGCCTTTATAGTTGCCTTGTCACAGAACAACGTTTGACAGAAGCTAAGTCGGTGATCCACAACTCGGATTGTGCGACAAACTCAGGTCTAAGGATTACATTGATTGAGACATGCAAATGACGACTTGATCGTTGCATCTCAATGTGGGTCAGTCCGACTTGCTAAACTCTTTAGCCAAGTCCGTGAACGTTGGAATGGCATCACAATGCCCATGACAAGTGGAACTGTGTCATCTGCCAACACTCACATTAGTCTAGGGTGTGTGTCCACCACAACCTAAATGACCAAGAACAATCTAGTATGAACAACATGAATATATAGTTCCACAATCGAATCACATATTCAATGACATATATCAGATGTTCAAAACAAGGACAACTTAATAACTTTATGAATACAGTGGGAATTACATCATACATGATTGCCTCTAGGGCATATTCCCAACAGAGCAGGTGTTCATCGTCGTCGGAGTCCATGGGCCGGGCAGAATGTCGAACACCTCGCGGGGGTGGACGCGTTTCGCCGGACACAACCCCCGTGGCGGAGGGGCGAGTAAACGGCGCCGACGGCGTGGCGGAGCTAGACGGCGGAGGTTTCTTGTGGCTAGGCTAGTTGCTCATGTGTGGTGGTGGCCGACGGCGTGGCGACTGCGAGTCGAGCGAGTGGAAAAGGCAAGTCGGGATGGGGAAAGTTGGGGAAATGGCCTTGCCTCGCCGAGAGTGCTGGCCCACGCGCCTTTTCTTCCGCCGCCTCCCCTCCCCCCCCAAGCCGAACCCAACGGGCTGGGTTGCGCCTGGGTGTGCCGGCGCTAATTTCAGTCGAAACAGCGCAATTTGGTGTTCTGGGGGGCCGGCTGGTAGAAAAACGACGCTTTTGGAGCAAATCGGCGCTATTTCGCGACCTATGGGGACGACTGGAGATATTTTTTATAGAAATGGGAGCCTAGGCCTCGGCCTCTGCATCAAAACGATGCACACAGCCGGTTTTTTATTAATAAAAATGGAGGAAATTCCAGAATTCAATCCGAATTACAGTAATGGATCTGATAACGTGGCCACAAAGATAAGCCACACAAACATAGACGAATTACGCATCAATTCGCCTAGAATTAAGGCACCCAGCCTGGCTGTAAATAGCCCGAACGACCGCCATCAGTCGAGCACAGCCTGAATCCATAAGTCCTCATTGATCCACATGTAGCAAAAAAGCCCACATCTGAATAAAATAGACCGCCTTGTTTACAACCTGCAAAAAGTGAATATTCGTTTGTTTGTTAAAAACCACATCATTGCGGCAATTCCAAATTGCCCATAGGAAAGCAGCCACACCAATTCGTATTCGTGCCTTTGTTTTCCTATCAATGCCATTTAACCAATTACCAAACATATTCGCAATGCTAGTAGGTGGGTAAATGCTATATGTAAAGTGAATAAGACGCCAAATATCACGGGCAAAAGGGCATGTTATAAACAAGTGTTCTACAGACTCATCTGTATCGCAAAAAAACAACTTTTACAACCATGCCAATTCCTTTTAATCAAATTGTCTTTAGGGGGAGGGGGGACGGCTGGAGATGCCCTTAGGAGACCTTGGAAACAGAGAGGGTGGGACGACTTTCGCTTCAGACGGCGATACTTGAAGTGCCACCGACGAGCATCAATTAGGAGCCCATGGAAACAGAGAGGGTGGGACGGTTCTAACCAAGACCACATGCTTTCAAGAAGAAAGTGGTGCTTTTTTTCTTCTTTGAAACGAGAAGAAAGTGGTACCAGGACGTCGCTGTTGTACCCATGGGGCTCCGAAGGTGCCTGAGCAGGCCGATCGATAGAGTACGAGGTTGGAACCACCACCAGGGCCACCACGTAGCTTAATAATGTAAGAATATTTTCTGAGCACCCTTTAACACTTTCCAATTTCCAAACTTGTGAATATTTTATCCAAACCACTGAACACTTTTTCGGAACTTTGAGCATAGTCTTTTGAACTCAGTGAAAATTTATTTAGGAGTATGTGCAATTTTTTCACCCATAATCATTCTAACGTTATTAAGTGGAAATAATGGAAAAAGACAACCAAAATAAAAGAAAAATAAGGGTACCCCTGCGGGGCAGCGTCCGCGAATCAAACTATATATGGATCGACCGTGCAGTCATAGCGTAGCACAAGTGTTTTTGACTCGCAGGCGCAAACGCATCATCTACGGGCCACGTAGGTACAGCTTGTCCTGCACACCGCAGACGGCATGTGCGAGCAGGGACTGTGTACGTGCAACATCGATCTCCACGGCTGGACCACTTGGCGCACGGCATGCATCTGGGTCTATGCAATGCAGCCTGCAGCCTGGGGAAGTAGGGGACTTCCCTGAGACTACACATAGTGGGGGTATCATAGGTAGTATCATGCATGCCATGTTGGCAAAAATCTGATGTGGCACAACAATTAATGAAGAAAGAGATGGTAGTGGTATCTACCTATGTTACGGTAACATAGCACATAAAACAAGATATTTTAATAACAAGTAAATCTTGTACACATATTTATATTGGGATACTACAAAATAATAAATGAAATATGTATATGATACTACTATATGATACTATGCATTAGAGGGGTGGTATCATACACTATTATCATATGCATGATACCAATATACGATACTCCCCACTATGGCTAGCCTGAGGGCTCGTGCGGCCTGGGGAAGTGGGGATCAGGTATGGCAGCTGGTACTAGTAGCATTTTGTCGGATCGGACATCCTCTCTGCGGTACAGGTTGGCAACGTACCAATATCATCTCCAGCAGCACCCATTATTTCTGTTTTGGCCGGCGCCACCGCTTTGGGTTGAGGTGGGGAGGAGGACAGGCGGATGTCAATAAATTTGGTGGGTTTAAGGCTAGTCATAACGAGGAGTAACTAAGGGTATGTTCGAATTTTACATAACTCCCACGGCGGGAATTTTGGGTGCGTCGCGGAAGAACCGAGCTCGTATTTATCTCCGCCTAGCTCCCCACTATTCGCCTCCACTCCCTACGCTCATTTCCGTTTGCCTTCCCGTAAACAACCTCTAGATGGTCGCGGTATCGACCACCTCGCGACGTCAGGGGTAGGAGGCTCACTATGTCACGGTCTATAATTGCAGGCACTTTGTTAGAGGCGTTTTTTTTAAATGCCAGGAAAAATTATATATAGTGGCACTGTTTGAAAAACGCCTCTAAATCAATCTTTTGAGGTATTTTTCTTTAATGCCTTTAAAGAAACAGGTTTTTGAGGCACCGAAGTTAAATGCCTGCAATAATCTGATCTTTTGATGCACTTTCAGACATGCCTGCAAAAATCTAATTATTTAAGGCACTTTGATAGTGCCCTCAATATCAGTTCATAACATACGTGCAGGTTCGAGTGCGTGTGCTTTCGCTTCGTTTTTTCCATTTTGCAAAAGCATCCTTTTGCAAATTTCACTTACCCACATATGTCCTCCTACCGTAGCTGTGCTCATCCCAAAATTGGTCAAGGTCTCGCCTCACGCCCCTTGATCAAGCTCTCGCGGATGTAGGTTGAGGACGCGAAAGCCGTAAGGCTCCATCATCCGCCGTCGACTGGACGAATGGAGGTCGAGGACGCGGCGGTGACTGGGTACGAATTCGGTCCTCGCCGCGGCGGAACAAGATCTAGGACGCGGAGCCATGGCGTTCCACCGCCGCTCCCGTCGATCCGCGGCGCACGGAAGTAGCCGGTGGAGGTCGAGGATGCGGTGGTGGAAGGAGAGGATGCGCGCGAAGGACGCGACGGACCTGCGGAGATCCGCCGATACTCCCATCGACCAGACGCACTCGGCCGACACCGTCGTCGCCAGTACGCGCTCCACTGCCCCCCCCCCCCCCGCCTTCGACCCGCGACGGTGAATTGTCGGTGCTCCACCGCCACTGCCGTCGACCCGGGACTCTCCACCGCTACCGCGTTCGACACGCGCCGCTTATTCCTCCACCGCCTTCAAAACATGGACGATCCTGGTGAGATACTCGATCCCCTCTCTCCACTTTGGGGTCAAAATTCTGCAGGTGGATAAAGTTGCTTGCTCGTCAGTTGGTATGTTCAATTGTGTGCTAAATTGAAGAGAACTTGGCCACCCCACTGCATCTGAACGCACTGAACCTGACCACTGAAACTATCAGATTGTCTCTCAGTTACATTGAACTGCTTACTAGTAGTTGCATTATTGAATATTAGTAGAACTGATTGCCTAACTGATTTTGGTAGAAACTGGTATTGCTAGGTTCAAATATGGCTACTGTATTTGCTTAACATCCTTTATGTATCACAATGGTGCCTGTTGAATTGAGCTTCATTTTGTGGTTAGCTTGAAGAGAAGACAGTTGTGTTTAGCTTCAAGGTTTCTCTGTCACATCAAGTCTCCAACTATGGTAACCCAATGTTTTTTCTTCCCGATTTAGAGACCTTCGGTTAATAACTTAGTACCAGGATTTCATTCTGCTTAGTAAAGCCTACCTCTCACTGATGAGAATGACACTTTTGGTTTTATAAATTGTAATGTGGTTTTATCACCTCTTAAGATGTATAAAGTTATCACTGCACACTATTATCCCTACAAGTTTTAAGTATACACATATAATGATCATTCACTCAGAGTTAGAGGCACAAGATGTACCAACGACTACATCAGTAGTATCACACACAGATTTCTTCAATAGTGATACTCTCATCCGTGGTCATAGACTAATAGAAAAGATTGAGACCAAACATCACAAATTCACACTTGGTTCAGCAGCTAAGGAAAAATAGCTGAATAAACTAGGTAGCACGAAGCAAAGAAACATGTAGTATGTTTGACCATGTCCTGGATGATGACGATGACCAGGTTAGTATGTATCCATTCGAATCCAGCTTATGTTCAAAATGCAAGTATCTGAGCAAAACTACTAATTTTGTTGTATTTCATATTAACAAGTATGACGATGACCAATGTAGTCTGTATCCATTCACATGAAGTTCTGAACTTCTGTAGCTGTTTAAGAACTATAGATAGAAATTCTGCAAATGGGATGGAATTAGTTCAGTCATTCTCATGACTACATTTATTTAATTAAGTTGTGTTACACCAAGACAAGTTCAAGTGGATTGGTGACCCGGTGTGAAATTTCCTTGTATTCATAAAGTATTTTGCTAAGTATCTTGTTGCAAGTAAAATGGCCGTATAATGCCTTGCTAGGCCAGCATAATGATGCGACAGTGGTCACACACATATTGTTGTTTCATGCTTCACCTTTTCTATTTGCAGAACCAAATGATCATGGTGTTTCTAGTTATTTTGAATATGGCATGTGAAGATTATATCTTCAAAGCAGAACATAAGCTGAAAAATGCCAGACTGAAGATGGATAAATTGAGCATCCTGTTGATTCTCGTTTGTTGGTTGCTTGCTTTTGCTGGTAGATGTGAGAGATAAACTTGTAAGTGGTGTCTGGACCCTTTTTTCTAGGAGTTCTAGCTATTGCGATACCGAGATTAAAAAAATACAGGTACTTCATACTTGGGATTTTAAGTTATAGGAGAAGAGACGTTTTTTCCCTTTTATCATATCTGCTAAATTGTATTCCAGTGATAATTACAAACAACTACAAAAGATACAAAATATTCCCTCTTTCTGCAAGATGCAAATACTGCACATGCTTCTACGCGTACATGTTCGTGAAAGCTCTTATTTCATGATTAAACATGAAAACTAGAGCATTGTTGCCCTTCGTTACTGATGCCCTTTTCTTTGCTTTCAGCAGGGGAAATCAGAATGGTGTAAGCAGGAAGAAGATATACACTGCAGAATGATACTATGATGCTATGATGGATTCAACAAGATATAGCAGTCAGTACCAAACTGAATAGTTGTGTTCTGTTTGTAGTACTGTTATGTATATGGCAGAATGATGGATACGTCATCAATTGCACTTTCTCAAATATGACTGGTTCTCTGAACACTTGAATTGGTATTGTGATATTGTACAGTCCGAAATATAATTGGTGCTCTGACTGTAAGTCACGATTGTAATTTATATATGTGTTCATAAAAGCCCGCCTGATGCCTAGATTGATTTTTTGAGGCATTATTGTCTAATGCCTAGATTGATTTTTTGAGGCACTATCGCCTGATACCTAAAATGATTTTTTTAGGCATTATTGCATTATGTCTAGAATGATATTTTGAGGCATTATTGTATTAGTGCCTCAAATTATAATCTAAGGCATATTATGTACTGCCTGAAAAAAAATATTTTTAGAGGCACCATAAAAAATGCCTCAAAATATTGATTTTTTGAGGCACTATTTACTAATGCCTTAAATGATCTTTCCCTATACGATTTGATGTGGCATTTTTTTGAAATGCCTTGTATGATTATTTGAGGCACTTTAGGTATTTTTTAAGGCATTTTTGTGTGCCTCGGAAAATCAGCCGTGGTGTAGTGGCTGGCGGCCGGGGCATAGGCGGACACGTACACATGCTGTAGCACAACGTCTCATGCAGGTCAGCGGCGTTGAACCGTCTGTCTGATTCCCTCAAGGCGCCACTGCAGATCCGTCCGGAGGAGGCACGAGCACGCAGAGTCTCCAGATCTGCCAGAGAGGCAACTGCGTCTCCTCTTTCTCTCTGTTTGTTGTTTGTCTCCTCAAAATTTGTACTTGTCATGGCGCTGCAAGATTAGATCGATCGCGGATGTGCCCCACCCATGGTCATATTTTCCATCTGCTAATCCATCGGCCAGTGATTACGTACGTCACTAGTAGGAAATAGGCTACCAGTGACGAACAAGTTCCAGCTACCGCTGGCGAACATGTGTTCGCCAGTGCTACTACGCCAGTGGTAGCAGGTTACCGCTAGCGAACATCACTTCGCCAGCGGTAGTGCATGTTACCGTTGGCGAACAAAGCCTTGTTCGCCAGCGGTAGCTGCTCTGTTCGCCAGCGGTACTGGTTCGCCAGCGCTAGGCGCCTAGTTCGCCAGTGGTGGTGTTGGCCAGCGGTAGGGAATTTGTTCGCCAGTGGTAAGTTTCACAGGTTTGTATTTTTATTATTATTTTTGTATAACAGTTTGTATATTCTGATATTATACTATACAGGTCCAAATACATTCAAATTCTGTAATTTATAAACTTCACACATATAAATCACTGTTAGATACATATGCATCCATCCATAACGAATTTAACACATCGATAACGAAATTAACACATCGATACATATGCATCCATATCCAATTCTCATAAGTACGAATACAACACATTGATCTCAATAACACGTTTATGTCGGAAGATTTCGAACCCAAAATATAACCATCTAATTAGTTCAACGATTACAAAGGTATGACGACATCTATACAACGTACGCGCGATATAGAGATCAATCGCAAAGAAGACTAGATATACGGTCCGCCTCCGCTTTAGCTTCCGCCTCCGCTTGCGATCTTTCGCTAGGGCCAGCGCGCCGTCCACTTCTTCATCTCTCTGTAGACCAAGATAAAAGCATTAGACCGGCAATGGAAATCTCACAAGTTCTTATTAGGAGCAATTCGTAACGAATCGAATACATACCGTCGATCATTTCTTCCTCCATGTTGTGATCTTCTGTTTCTTCTCCGGCGGGAACGGAAGAGCACCTTCTAACGAGTTGAATGGTCTCTCGTCAGTCTGCTCTAGCACACATTGTCGCAACTCATTGTTATATGGTGGGGAGTTCCAGTGGAAGGCAGATCCTGTAGTTACTACATCCTTATAGATGATTGTGCAGAGCTTGCGCTGGATGCGACCAAAGTTTTGTCTGTATTCAGCATCAGACCATTCGACGATGCTGCGAGACCATTTGTCCACAGCAGACGTGTATTGTAGACAATGTTGGTCCTTCACGATCTCCGTCATGTGTTGGATGAGGTACCATGCCTCCATATGGCCGCCTGGCGCCTGCTTGGGGCAGGGAAACTCTGTTCTGTGTCTGAACACATATTTGACTTGAATTTGTTTCTTCCTGTCGCAGAATCCTTCCCCCCTGATGTAGCCATCCATAGCATCATTGAGAACAGACTTGATGAGGGAGTAGTTCTTCTCCTTCATCATACTCCCGGAGTCGAGATATACTGCGTGCGCGTCTCTCGGGTAGAGCATGATGAGGGTGCCGTATTTGTTTCTGCGCAAAACAGGAGAGTCCATATATATAATCCTCAAAAATTGTATATGCACAAACTTATGTAAAGATGGGAAATATAACTTACTCGGGAAAGTAGGGCACGAGGGTGATCCTCTTGTTCATATGGTTAGTGAGCAACACTTGTTCGAGGTACTTTGTCGCTTTTGCCCTACCCATGGGGTTGTTCAAGTACATGTCGTGCATGTAGTAGAGGTCTGCTAGCCCGATGTTTTTGACATTCTCTACGGATAGCTGATGCACCAAGCTGAGCGTAAACAGACGGACGATTGACGAGTGGAGTGATTTCATGTGGAACATCCGGAAAATGTCGTCAAATCTAATGATGATCTTGTTTGCGTTGCCTTCAGTGACAAATCCCGCCGTAGATGGCACCTTTGCGACCAAAACCGGCAGCGTTGGATTTTTCTCTTTCAGAAGCATCTCCTCCATATATAGTACACCGTCATGGACGCTACGCATATCACCTGACAGCAAGGAGACCAACCTCGGCGGAAGCATCGGTTTGCCCAACTGATGGATCTGATGCCAGTCGGTTATGGGTATCCTGTCCAATACACGTCCTGTCTGCGGCTTAGACTTGGTCCCCTCCACCGGTTGGCTCATCGATGTAATGGCAGAACTCTTCTTAGTTCTTTTCCGTGCCGTCTTCTTAGGCTTAGTCTGATGAAATACATCCGCTACCGCCTCTTTGAGGGCATCCTGGCTGATGACTTCTTCCTCGGGGACTGCCGGTTCTTGAGAAGAGAAAACGCTTTGTGCATCGATATTTATCCGCTTCCTCCGCTGGCAAGAGAAGTTGATCAAGATCATCCAGGCCGGGCGCCCCTCATAAGGATCGTCGACGAGGTAGTCATTGGGGTTCTCATCTTCAGCATCGTCGCCGTCGTGTTGCACGGACTTTGCAGGTGAGAAATCCTTGTGTTGGCTCGGGTGCCCCGACCCCTGGACCGGTGTTGGAGTGTTGGCAGGAGTACTTTCCAAACGAATTAGTGATTTCGGCCAGGTCAATGGCCAAACCAAGCATTGCTCCAGGTTCAACTCGCTGTCGGCTGCGGGTGGTTGGTTCGGAGGATCGAGAGCACCGCAACCAGGGAGCACCCGACTTAATGTCACTCTGAACACGTCCTCGGGCATACGAACGCCGTGGGATACGCGGTTCAGAGGTGTGATGATTTTTCCTTTGGCGACGTCCTTTAACTCGCCGTTCACATTAAGGAGCAATGTGCATCCCGTCTCGTCGGCCTGCGAAACGTCGAGCGATCGTTGTTAGAGACTGATGCCGTCACGAATCAAGTCATAATATATAATTAAGCAGTGCACGTTGAATTACCGTGAGGGCATTGAGCTTGGACAAGGGGGATGGACCGCTAAGTGTCGGCGGCGGGGTTGAAGAGATGTGGCGGGGCGGCGACGGATCTTTGCGACCTTCCGGCTGAGGGTTGGGGGCCGGCTCGTTCCGCGCAGCAGACGCCACGACGGGGGCCACGTTCTGCGGCGCCATGACGGGGGCCACGTTCTGCGGCGCTGGCTGCACCATTTGGGCTATGTTTATCTCCGGGAGTGGCCCTTGTCCTCCACCTGCCATCCACGGAGCTAAGGACTGAGCGACGGACGCACAGATGGTAGGGAGGAGCTCATTGAGCCTCTCGTTCACAAGCTCGTCGACCGTCTTCTCCCGGCCCTTGTTCCGCTCCTTACGCTTATCCTTGGTGTCCAGGAAGTAGTGCGCATGCCGATGACCCTTTCCGAGGCCATGCACATGGCCACGATGCGGCTTCTTGTCAAGGGGCACTCCCTTCATCGCGTTCAGCGCCCTAATGAAAGGGGTGTCATACGGGTCCTTGTTCGTCGTCGCCGAGGACCCCCCGTCAGATTGAGATAGGCGTTCTTTTTCTTCTTCCTCGAGATACTTATTCTCGAGCAGCTTGACCTTCTCGTTCAACACAAGATCGCCGGGCTTTTTGGGATCTTCCCTATAATGGGCCCTGACAAAATTTCTCACCTGCGGGTCGGTGATCTTGTCAAACGGGTTCGGCCCTTCTCTCTTCGAATCCTCCTTTTCCCAGACTTTCTGCCTCCCAAGGTAACCCCGGCTTCCGAGATTGTGAGGGACAATGTTCTTTTTTCGCTGGTCTTTCCCCCATTTACTCAGCGCCACCCTTTCCGGTTTGAGTTCGTCGATCTTGAATTGGGCCAAGTCTTCCTCGGAAATGGAGGGCCACATCTTATGGATCTCATCAAAATCCTTACCCTTCGCAAGCATCTCCCGCAAACTGGATCTCCAAGTCGTAAATGCCTTGGCGAATTTTCCCAGTGCTAACGAGTTGACCAGATTCTTCTTCAGGTCCTGGTTGTCGTAAGGATCCGAGAATTTGTACCTTGTGTGCAGCTTCTCAATCAGCAGGGCGGCCTTAGCCTTGTTTTCTTTAGCTTTGAGGTGCTCCATATTAACGTTGCCGAAGTCTCGAGCTATGCAGCCTATCTGGTTTCCATAGCCCTTGGCATAACTCTCCGGCTCGAGGGGAGCACCGCTCTTGGGGTCCACTTCCGTGAACTCTTCCCGCATGGTGGCGAGCATGTTGTGCCGCCTATCTTTGCGCTTAGCCGACGCCTCGCTACCGGAGGCGGTATCCCCGGTGCCACTACCGGTTTGATCACCTTCTGCGCCCGATGTATCGTTGCGCGGCTCTAGTTCCTGGCGAATGGTTTCGTCCATCTCGTCGTCTGCATCGTCGCCCTGCATCTCTAGATCCGGGTGCAGATCTACGGGTCCGCCTCCGGCGCTTAGCATAGAAAGCCACGCGTCGTCGTCCCCGTGTCCGAGACCAGAGCCACCCGCCTCGTCGTTGTGAGCCATATCTAATGAAGGAGATAAAACCCGACATAAGTTCAACAAATCCTACAATTTAGACGATGTACCCCATATGAGTCCAAATTTCTCGGACACTCTAAGTTGTGATATTTTTAGCAAAGATCATGCCAAAATTCACGGAAAATTTTGGCATGACCTTTGCTAAATATATCACAGATGGAGTACCAAATTTGCCGGAACGGAAATTAATCAACATTCCGGCAAAATAGGGACTCACGTGGGGTACCTGCGCATAAAATCCCACCCCTCATATAATAGATCCCACCCCTCATATTATCATCGTCATCCACACGAAGGTGGGCACATATCCACACGACCACACACCATCTCCACCATCCATACACCACCGTCCATCATCACCACGCCATATCCATCACAACCATCCATCACCACCATCCATACACCACCATCCATCACCACCAACCATCACCAACCACCAAAAACAGAAATTAAAATGCATCATAAATTCTATATAATGTGTAATCACTTCAAAAATAAATAAAGATCAGTGGCATTGGGTGGTACCACTTATGGCAGCTCACAAAAATAATGAATATCAGCATGAGTGGATTGCAGAAGGTAGAGAAGCATGCATGGTGACAGGAACCGAGAGGAGGGCTCACATTCACTCGAGCAAGTATTCAATGGTGGCTCAGCACTGTCCTTTTCTCGCACCCAGGTTGGGAGGTAGGCAAGGTTTCTGCATTCCTGCACGTGACAGGATCTCGATTGAATGCAGTGCTACTAGCTGTGATCTCTGCTCAAGGCTTTGAGTTGGCCATGCACGCGCAGCACAGGCCTAGGCGTCTGGTAATCTTATGGCCTGTTTGTGGCGTACTAAATTTAGCCTAAATTCTGCACATATTCCATCAAAAAGAAAACAATAAATCGTTTCTAACGTGCGTGTGTACAAGAAAGTGTCGTCTGCTATATATGGCTTCACTACTTTGCTGGCTGACACAACTCACAAAACTCCCCTCAGCTAGACCTTGTTACTCTGTCAAAAGTTCAAAACGACAATGCGAAGTGATTTGTGATATCACTCACTTAATTACAGCACATGCTTATAGTACAATGTGGTACTACTCAGTTGCTATAAGAAGCAACTGCTAACAAGGCACCAAAGATAGCTCCTCAACTGATTAGCGGAACATCTGCAGACAGCTAGTATATCTAGTGGACCACGTTCAGCATCATAAACTGCTCTGTACCTAAACCGACCAAAAAAAAGGAGCAGCTGATCTTTTTGCCATCGTTTTTCTGTTCAAAACCACGAAAGCTAACACGGTACCTCCAGCATATATCCCAGCTCCTTGCATCAACACAGTATGTGGACACATAATAATTGAAAAGTAGTAGTTATGATCCAGTAGTATGCATACATAAAAAAAAAGCAAGAACGGGGCTTCATCCTATCCAATCTCATCTTGTTTTAAGCCTAATAAATAGGTGCGTTGAGTGTGGCTAGACTCATATGAGTGAGTGACAAATAAAACCACACAGCATGCTTATTAGCTCATGATTATTGATAACAAAAGTATATATCTAGCAGTTAGCAGTTCAATCAGTAGAAGAGTTTTCATGCAGAAGGTTTCACTCGTATCTCTCTCCAATGAACAAAAGTAAGCCCAGCTATGATTTTGCAACCAATAACATAGAGGTTTCACTCGTATCTCTCTCACTGGAAACAATTTATTCCTAAAGACGGAAATTTCCTAACATATTCCTTGCATTTTCGAACAGGTTCTGTGCGTGGCAGAAGAGGGCGCAGCAGCGGGCAGCACGCCGGCGGTGCCGCTGTAGAGGCACGGCGGCAGCCGCAGGGGAGGAGGAGGGAGACGCGGGGGAGGAGGAGGGAGCAGCGCGGGCCGTTGATCGCCGGAGAGTGGCCGACCGCCGTCGATGGAGCCGCAGGGGAGGTGGGCATGGGAGGAGAGGGCCGGTGTGGAGGAGAGGGACGGTGTGGAGGCAGTGTGGAGGGGAGGTACGAGTGGAGCAGTGGAGGGCGCGGTGGTCGCCGGACAGAGGAGTCGCTGGACAGAGAGGAATCGCCGGAGACAGGGAATATGGGCGCGCTGTCTACGACGACGATTGATCGATGAAAACGGCTAAGTCCCCGCGCGGCCCCTGTGTACCTCTCTGGGGGAGCTTACCGCTGGCGAACGAGCCTGCTGGTTCGCCAGCGCTACGCTACCGCTGGCGAACAAACACTACACCACGGTAGAAACTTGCCAACAGAAGCATCTGTCGGCGTAGGGTACCTTTGCCGACAGATGCCTTGTTGGCAAGAGATACGACGACAGAACATGGAGAGTCGGGACAAAAGCAGTCGAGGAAAGATACGCCGACACAAACATTTTTTGCCGACAGACTCACTGTCCCTAATGCCCCACCTACGCCGACAGATAGTATGTCGGGTTGTAACATACCTACGCCGACAGATAGTATGTCTGGTTGTAACGTGTCTACGCCGACAGATAGCATGTCGGGTTGTAACATACCTACGCCGACAGAGCATGGGTTACTATTGAACAGCCCTACGCTGACAGATAGTATGTCGGGTTGTAACATACATACCCCGACTAGTGGTATGTTGGGACATAGCATATCTATGCCTACAGACGGCCGGTCGTTGTTTCTGCCCTACCAACACCAACAGGTATACACTGCCAGCCCATATTTGTGCTCAAATTTAATTTTCCAAACTTGCATCAAAACCCATATATCATTGGTAGAACCATGCATTCATCAAAACCAAGCATCGTATCACAAGACAACAATTACGCAATAGTACCAGGACAACATGCATTCATCACATTCAGTTCAAAAGTATCGTAGTCCTACATGCACTTGCACCGCAAGTATTTCAGCCAAACTCGTCTCGACATGTCTCTAGTACATAATAAGCTCTACATCACATCACAAGTTCTGTCATAAAGCATATAACAAAGCCAAGCTACAGTTCTGCATGTGTCCACTTGAACAAAAGCCATGCCTGCCGTGCTCATCCGGTCCGATTAAGTTTCCAATTACTAAGCACCTGCAAAGATCATACAACAATTATCACCATGTTGAATTCATCTACATATTCTCAACAGCCATTGAAGATCACAATAACCAACATAAATTTGTGCAAATCATCTATATGTGCATAACCTATCGCTCGGCCACCCCCAATGCATATGCCTGGTTAATTAGTGCAAGTACTGGCAGCTTAGGCATGTATTTTTTTTTATTAGTGGTGGACTGATTAGAGGACTCCGACGAAGCCCACGTCAACATAGACACAAGACCATGTACCGGCCCAATCCAGTCACCTACTCACCTGTTCAGCGCTGAAAAACCCTCACGTCCACGTACATAAATATGTCAAGAGGCTGTCAGTCGCCTATTTCCTTCGAGCCGCCGCCACTAATCGTATTCGAACTACCCATTGATTGATCCATACCTAGGTTATACGTGAGTCCAGGGAACCCTCGTTGTTTCTTGCCATGGTGGCCACACCGTTCCAGTCTTCCAGATCGGGATGATGAGCTGCTACTTCTACCATCCTAATCAACCAACGGAGGATTTAAGTCTATGTATCTTGTACTACAGACCTAGATAATCGTATACTAGTAGTTACTGGTTTAATCAGCTGCAAATTATTTTCTAGAGGGAGAGAATTTTTATTAGCAATGAAAAATCCTGGTTCTTCTTTTATATATATGCTCTGATCCATGTCACTGCCATTTGTTTAAGTTTCTCTAAATTATTAACATGCTCCGTTGTATAAAAAGACAAGTAAAAACTCGATCAACTTAGTCATCCTTAAGTAATGAAGAGAAGACATAAATGATACATAATCAATAGGTTCATGAGTTTCATAGTCATAGTTAATTAATATAGATATCCCATTTCATAGTATAGATATATGGTACAGTATACTATCACTTTTTTCGAAGAGAAGTACTCCCAACAGTAGAAAGGTTTAATACCTGCACCACATGGTACCACATTTCTTTTCTTGACATCTCTCATCTACAAAAATCATCATCATCATTAATTAGCAAGTCGAGATCAATCGCCTAACACTAAAATAGTGAAATAAATGCATATGCTCACCATAGCAGTAGGCCATGCAATGGATCTTCCACGAGCAGAACTCAACTTGAGAACATCACCATATGGTCGAGGTAACACGGTATCTAATTTGTACACTACAGTGATGAGAACTTCAGAATATTGATCACCAAGAGGCACACCACCCACCATAGCATGCGCATCAAATCTTTGAACAAAACCTTTTGCAACCGGAACATTTAAAGGCCTAGTAATGCTATATAATATCACTTCTCTTCCACCCTAAGTCATAAAATGCAAATCAGTACACAAGTTAAAAGAGCAGGAGAACGATCAACTACTATGTATCCAGCAAATAAATATTTACCCCTAGTTTGTCATTTGGTCGCTGTGGAAGAGGAATCTCTCTTCTAAGTGGAGCATTTGACTCTACGTCATCATCAACTTCTTGGCCAATATTAGCAATTTGACGAGCACCTTGCTGAGCCCTTATGTTCTACATAAAGAGCTACCATTTTAGAGCATAAATAGACATAAACAGATTAGAATTATGTATATGTGGCAAATGAATGTACCTTTTGCTGCACTTGATGTTGTTGTTGTGCATTCCCAGTCCTATCATGCATGCTACCATTTGACTCCACCTCATCATACATATTACCATACTCTTCATGGTCATCTAGTGGAAAGCTTGTGTTCTATATAAGAAGCAAGCAGTTCAGATATAAATAATGGATGATTGCTTTGCAAGGCAGCATACAATCCGTAAATAGTACTACCTGTCGTGGAGTATTAGTTTGAGAATTATTTGAAGCCAAAAACATTTGTCGCATCTCAGCCATTTGATTTTTGATATCATCCATTTCTTGCTGCATGTTATCCACCTTCTTGTCAGCAAGACGACGAGCTTCCATTTCTATTTGAAGTTTGGTAGACTTGTACTTCCGAACTCCTGGAAGTTCGAGGCCAGATGGAGTTGCCCCTAAACCTGCTGTTCGCACATATCCATATTTTTCTGCTCCAAAAACATGCGAGAACAGATCGCCCTCCTTCATACTCTTCTCCAATAATTCTGGGCAATTTTCAGCCTTGTCTCGGAGTTTTTGCTGCAAATTTAGACCAAAAGAAACAGGTAATTAGTTATAGCAGAAGAATGAACCAGAGGAATTGTGTGGATAAAATACTTATATGTACTTACAATTATGTCTGCGGAATGTTCATGTGGAACTCCGGTTTTATGTGTATGTGTCCTAATGAACAATTCGTCCCTCCGTGGGCGTCTCCCTTGCTCCTCAGCCTGCATGTAGTATATGACAATTCTTAACAAATGGATAAGAAATGAACAAATGATGCAAAATTGAGGTCTACATTAACATAAAACAGAATTGCATACCATTTCTTGATCAACACGAGCAAAACTCTTACTTCCAGCAGTATGAATTTGCTTATGATGTCCACGATTAGCTTTGCCTCTTTCGGATCGAGCCTAATTATGAATGCGATTCACATTATGTCATATATATGACCAATACACCAATGTTCAGGTAATACACATGTTCTTATAAATAAGAGTGACTATTACTTCTAATGGTACGTGGATCTCTTACCTTAGCCTCTGGAGTCATCCAAAAATCAACAAGCCCTTTCCATTGATCAGGATGGACTCTGTCATCACATGATTTTATTAGTGCACCATACTCCAACTCATCATACTTCAAGTCTTCATCAAAGTAATCCTTCTTCAAATCTGCTTTGAATTCCTTCCATTTGATATGTGCTGTTTTCATATACCACTCAAAAACACCTTGGTCTATGTCCCAAAACAACTACATAGAAACCAGAAAATCACCACAACCATCAATCATGACATAGTCAATTAAAAATAACAAGGGAAATTAACAGAAAAATTCACTACCTTCGCTTCAGTCCATAAACCAAGCTTTAGTGGAAGATCCACCTTCCTCCAATCATCATATGCAACAGGAAAACCCTTAGTTCTTACTTGTGTGCCAATAAAGTTGGCGAAACGTGTAGCACAAGCACCAATAGGTTGACCAATCTCATTGATTTCCAATTTCAGCTTTGGCTTATTTTGCCTTCCCCATACGCTTTTCATGGTAGTAATCTTCCTTACCTCTTTCTCACCTACAACACCAGAAATCGCACAAGGGTCAGCAAGCTTTGTAGCAAGTGCACATCTGCAACACATATGCTTTTCATTGTTTCATGAGCACACACTAGTTTGAAGAAATGTACCTTCATTTGCATTCATGTGCACATCTGCAGCCCAAACTTCATCAAGTGTATTACTAGGCAGCTCCTTATCTTGTGCATTTAATCTTAGAGAAGACCTCCTTGTCTCAGTTGCATCAGGATGAGTCTTCTTTCTCTACAATACAAATCATGGTTACTTATGCAACTAGGAAGAAAATAACAAGAATACAAATTGTAGCTAACATGCAAATACCTTTTCTCTCCTTTTCTTAGGCTGGATTGTTTTGTCAAGTTCATTCGCACAAGCTCGAAGTCTCATCTCTTGCTTCTTTCTTTTGTATCTCCAACACATTCTTGTCCCTTTGAGATTCATATGCATTCTCATCTCTTGCGTCGTTTACAATCTTTTTTCCTGACAATATTAGACAACTGAGTTATCATTTCATGAATGATTTATGCAAGCGGAAAACAAAACAGCAATCACACGAAATGTAAGAGAAGTAATAATTATTATACTTACTTTGTTGGCTTTGATTTATTAACAATTACACCATCCATATCAATTCTTACGTGAGAAAAATTTGCATAATCAATATCACTGCTGACATTTCTATGAATATCAAGTAATGGCATCTCATTATCAAAATTTGCATCATCGTCGATAGAAACCATATCATAGGTGTCATGTGGCTTTTTGTTCTGTACAACAGCACACCATCCCTCATCAACAACCTCTGGAACATAATAAACTTGTGTGGCTTGTGATGCAAAAATGAATGGCTCGTCCGACAACTTATGGCCACTACTGAACAAATGGTTAAAGTTCACACTAGTAACCCCAAACTGGTCAGTTTTGACCCATTTGTTTGGTACACGGTTATCAACCCAGTCACATCGAAAGAGCACCATATTTCCTCTATGGCGATAATCTAACTCAATTATTTCCCTAATAATGCCATAATATATTTGTTTTCCTCTTGAACTTTCTGCAGATATAGCTACCCCACTGCTTTGAACAGGTCTACCCACATCGCTAGAGTATGTATGGAAATTGAAACCTCTAATAGCATAACTTTTGTATTTTCTAGCAACCTTAAAAGGCCCCTGTGCTAAAATTTCGATTTCTTTAGATACTTGTACACCTCTTTCAACTAACGCTTGCACCTGAGTATGTATAAAACCGTTGTTAGTTACATAGATCAACATTTAATATCATCATACTTGAGCATAAATTGGTCATGTCATTTGGTACTTACATGTTGTTCAAACCACTCATGAAACTTCTCATGGTGCATAGTGGCAATTGCCTTTTGACTGTGAAGACCAATTGTGGAAAGGTGCTCAAGGTGCTTGCTGCAATTGTGCGCTAAATTAATTATTGCAGCAATAGAGAGGATAAGAAGGGGAAATATGAAATTATAAGAGTGTAGATGGCTTACGTCACAAAATTTTGTATTTCATTATGCTGAAACAAGACATATCTATGTGCTTGCAGCCAAGATGTGTAGCCTAATGATACAATGCTCGCGCCACTCAAAGCTTGGCCGTTGTTGCAGAAGTAGGGAGTGGTATTCGACATTTCCATACCAACTTCCTCAAAATTTCTCTCTCTTCGAGTGAACCTAGTTTCACAACCTTGTAAGTAGCGAGAACAATAGGTGAGGCACTCATCAAACAAATATCCCTCGGCAATTGATCCTTCGGGATGGCTTCTAGTGCGAACAAATCCTTTGAACTTTCCCAAGCACCTACATATTTAGGATATTTTTTATGAATACAAGGCTCAGTTCATTTGTAGGGAAATAATTTGTGGTATTTTAGCTTTGTTATATCACCTTTCTGTTGACCACATGCTTCGATAATGTACTGGTCCACCAATTCTCACTTGTGCAGGAAGATGCACCATCAAGTGGACCATCACATCAAAAAAACTAGGTACGAATATAGTTTCAAGGATGCTAAGGGTCTCAGCTATTTCAACCTCTAGAGCTTCCATATCACTTACACGAATAGTAGGTGAACAAATCTGCTTGAAGAAATTGCTTACACGTGTCAATGTTGCACATACTCGTGTTGGCAATATTTTTCGAACTGCTAGAGGAAGAAGAT
>JAPCYS010002416.1:0-50645 GCA_028641055.1 Alopecurus myosuroides
TTACCTCGTCCCGAGGTATGTATTGGTATCGTGAAGTAATGGGAATGTACTTAATAAACCAGCAGGTTCAACAATTTTCTTTGTATAAATCGTAGGAATCAATATGGACGTCCACGGTCCCGATGTTGATTATTGATTAGGGAAGGGGTTTCCTAATCATGTCTACTTATTATCGAACCTGTATGGGTCACACACGTAAGTCGCCATAGTCATTTCTTCACATTGGATGGTTCGGATAAAGAGCGGGTATCATCCGGATGTTTCCCGCGTGGTGGAGCTATTATTCATAGAGATTACGGGGGTCATGAGATGTCTCGGAGTGTCGGGGATAAGTTTATGGAATCGTTAGATAAGGTTGATAATTTTATTTATATGGGTCATGGGGTCCCGGAAGAGTTTTGGGGGACTTTTCATATATGGGGGCAGTGTCGGGGGAGGGGGGGGGGGAGATTTCCTCTTATGGCTGAACCCTGATTTTAGGGGATGCCAAGTGGGGCCCATCCCATGGTCTCATAAAGTGCATTTGTTGTCCTGAAGAATTTTTCCAATTTATTTGAGAAATAAATGAGTGGGAAAAAGAAGATAAAAAGGAGGTGGGATTGGACTCCACGAGGGAGTCCAATCCGAAATCCCATAGGAGGGGTTGGTGCGGCCAAGGAGAGGAAGGGGAAACCAACCCCCTCCCTTTGGCAGGTCCCCTCCCTTGACCCACTATATAATCCCACAGTTTAGCTTCCGGGCTACTCTCTCTCTCTCTCTCTCTCCCAAGATTAGAGATCTAATTAGAAATCCTCTAATTGAATTAGAGTCTATAATTAGAACGCTTCTAATTGGATTAAAATTTATGATTAGTAACCTTCGAATTGGTTTCCAACCTCTTCTAATTAGGAGATGTTGATCATCTCTTGATTAGACCTAGCTCTAATCTCTCTCTCTATTTCTCCTATGTGTTGGGATCTCTCCACCTCATTTGTGATCCGGTAACGGTTAGCTGGCGGCGAAGCGCCGCCGTACTTTGACGGGCGTACGTTTGTGAACTCTCAGAGGGGTAACACGTGATAGCCTCATTCTTCTGGATCCAGAAGTCACGATACGGGGAGTTGGCAACAGTCCCACTGCTAGGCTTATCCGTGGGGCTCTTTATCAGGATTCATCGACACAACTTCCGCGCTTCATGTCGGTAACGATCAGATCTAATCTGGCACGTACCTCGATAGTAGATATTGTGTGCTATGTAGGGCAAATATTTTTAAAATTCTGCTACGTACACCAATATGAATGGTAGTTTAAATTTCAATGTAAGCTCTATCTATGAATGAATGATAAGTTGTTTCAATTTGCACTCAGGGTGTTTCTTGTTTTGATCAAAAAAAATTGTGGGGTTTGTTTGGAGAGTGCCGCCGTGGGCGACACCCATCAAATAATCGGACATATTTACGGCGGCCCCCAAAGAGGGAACCATTGGGGGTGCTGGACACAAATTAAATGGGTGCCGGTGGAGATGCTCTTAGAGCACCTCCAGCGCGTCAGTCCATTTCGGGTCCGGATTTTATCCGTTTGTGTCCCGGCACGGAGATGAAAAATTCGTCCCTGTCTAGCGCGGAGCAGGGTGCACCCCACACACGGACAGATTTTGGAAATAACTACAAGGTTGAATCTCTTGGGTAGATTAAAGTTGCTCGGTGTGATCCTTGATAAGAAAGCGCTTAACCTTATGTGGAGCTCAAGTCTCCTCGTCACTAATTTCCACTCTGGGAAATCTGAGCTCCCAAGTACGGAGAATATGATCTTCATGATGAGAGAACCGTAGCAAGCATTCTTCTTGAAAACAACCACATGCCACATCTCATTCCACATAAACTTCATGACATCCAACTTAAACATTTACCCCGATTTTCATGAGTGAGCACCATCAAGTCTTTGAGAAAATATTGTATCTCATCCAAGTTGCCAACCTTGGGATTGTAAAATATTCAATTCAAATCTAAATGTTTTATATTACTCGCACATATACTGCTTTTCTAAACATAAAAAAGTATATTAAAAAACTAAGTACTCTGATGATATCTTTTCCATAAATTTGTATTGAGTTATCTTAGAATAATTAATGAAGTATATAAAAATAATAAAGAAGTATAGTACATACGATGTGAGGTATATTGAATATGGGAGTATGTACATCGAGAGTATATAATAGGCATATTCAATCAAGTTCGATCTCCGTGTTCAAACGTGTTTATTTTTATTTCTCTGAGTTGTTTGTTGAAAGTGTGCCATTTACATAAACTTATCACGTATAATTTGGTGCTAAAATGTGATCACTCAAAATCCCAAAACCGCTCTAACATATTTTTGAGACATGCGATATTACCGGCCGTTTGTATTAGTCAATATTAGAGACGGACGATATTAGCATCCATCTAAAAATGTAACCGGATCTAATGTTTTAGACGGTTGTAAATTGTGTCCGACGCTAACAATATTAGAGAAGGTAATAAAATTACGGACGTACGAGGAGATTCTTCCGAGTCAGTTTCTTTTTTTGGGGGTTAACCGGCTCTAGTCACCGTCTTAAATACTAAAATTTGTAGTAGTGAGTGCTATCATCTCTTAGATGCTACTATTTTAGAAAAAAAATCAAAAAAAATCTAAAAGGGATTGTGAATGTTAATAAGGAATGGGTCTACAAACTCAAAAAAATCCAGGTACATAATTGAAAGGCACATTAAGTATAAAAAGTACAAATCCATAGATGAATAGTGCTAATTTTGATTTTGTCATCTTATGACATCATTCATGCTAGATTTGTCATTTTTGTTTGTCAATGTGGGTTTGAAATTTGGATCTAGTATTTTAGGGTTGTAAATACATGCCTTGTGGATGTTTACACAAAAAGTTTTTTTAATGTGCTTAAATTTGCTTTTCTTTTTTTAAGTTGGTATTGTGATACCACATAAAGACATGGTAGCACTAGCTATATACTCTCAGTGTGCTGGCTATTCCCTCCGCTCAACAATACTTTAACTTTTATAAGTTCATATATAAATATATTTAAACATGTTTTTAGTATATAGATATATCCATATTTGAACAAATGAAACTCGTATTGTTAAACGGACTGAGTACGTTGTAGTTGGCTTCCTCTCCGGCCGCTCCGCACGGGAATCCTCTACCCCCCCAGGGCATGTACAATTCTTGTTGGACGCAGCGATCGAGTTTTTTCGCTCGCACCGAGCTATGACTCGGCCCGCGAAATTGATGGACCGAGCCGAGCTGGTTTTGCTCGACCGCATAGGCCTCGGGCGGAGCCTGGCTCGGCTCGGTCTGGCCTGAAAGATTGACCACGTATGTGAAGGGAATATACCCGAGAGGCAATAATAAAGTGGTTATTATCTTATTTATGATAAATTTCTATTTATCATGCTAGAATTGTATTAACCGGAAACGTTGATACATGTGTGTTTAATAAACAAACAAAGATTCCTAGTAAAGCCTCTCTTTTAACTAGCTCGTTAATTAATAGATGATCAAGATTTCCTGATCATGAACATTGGATGTTGTTAATAACGGGGTCATGTCATTAGAAGAATTATGTGATGAACATATACCCAAAGTGAATATAGCAATGCGATCAAGTCATTAAGTTACACTGTTATATCACACATGAGGAGTAACTTATTCCTTAGACCATGAGATCATGTCAATCACTGATACCGGAAGGATGCTTTGATGTCATCAAACATCACACCGTAACAGGGTGACTATAAAGATGTCGTTGGGTATTCGAAAAGTATTAGTTGAGGCTCATGGATCAAGAGTGGGATTTGTCCATCCAAATGACGGAGAGATATACTTTGGGCCCTCCCGGTGATATCACATCGACACCGCTTGCAAGCACGTGACTAGGTCACAAGGATGTCATATCACGGAACAAGTAAAAGAGTACTTGTCGGTAACGAGATCGAACTAGGTATGGTTGATACCAATGATCGGATCTCGGAAAAGTAAAATATCGTGAGACAAAGGGAATAGTTACGACGTTGATGGTTCACACGATCACGAGAGTCATCGTTGAATATATAGGAGTCATCACGGATCTCTAGATCCCACTGTTGATTATTGATCGGAGAGGTGTCTCGATCATGTCTATCTTATTCACGAACCGTAGGGTGACACACTTAAGGTTCGATGATGCATTTGAGATGATACGGAATACCGGAGAAAAGTTTGGACAACACCGAAATTGTTTCGCGGAATATTGAAATAGTCACCGGAATTGTTTCGGGGAATATTGAAATAGTTCAAGGTGGTATATGTTAATGTTTGATTAACAAATAGTTCAAGGGGGTAAGTGTTAATGTTTGTTAATAGGATTAACAAATATTAAAATAAATAAATGAAATTGTTTTATTTATTTATTGAAAACCCTTGGAATTTTCAGTGGGAATTTATGAGAGAATGAGTGGGTTGAGTGGAGACTCCACCCACATGATGAGGGAAGAGGTGGAGGCACCTAAAATTCGCGGCTGCCTCCCCCTCCTATATAAAGAGGGGTTGGACCTCCCTCTCCCCACACAATTGGTGTAAGCCCTGACCGTGAGATTCTTCACCACCACTACGCTGTCGTGTTGCTGGAGTTTCGAGGGATCCTCTACTTCCACTTCCCCGCTGGATCGAGGGAACGAAGTTCGTCATCAACCGTACGTGTGACCGATCATGGATGCACCGCCGGATTGCGGTGCACATCTTCTCGCTCTCGGGATTGGTGTGAGTACGGCTACGTCAACAACGAGATTTGATCTTGTAACGCTTTGTGTCTTCGAGGGTATGTTCTTCTTAAGACCCTCTCTATGCCCGTTGCTTTCATCTCCCAGATTAGATCTTGGCCTTTCGGGTGTCTCTCGCGTAGGAATTTTTTTGTTTTCTATGCAACGAACCCTTCAGTGGTATCAGAGCCGGATCTATGCGTATATGTTTTGCACGGGTAGAACACATAGGTGTATGTGAGCGTTGATGATCATGTTATTTCCTCCTTGATTATTTTATGATCTTAGTGGCATAGTTGGATGAAGCTGCCCTAGACAAACTTTACGTGTACTATGTACGCGAGATCTTTCGCACTTGTGGCTGAGGGGGTGTCCGTTTCTCCAACTATAGTTAAGATCTAATCTACGAAGGTTTGTTAAAAATATGTTTATAAACGTTATGGTTGATGTTCGTAGGTTTGAACGGTTCTATCCTCGAAAGCCCTAAAGCCACGTAAAATATGCAAAAATAAATTAGAGGCGTCTAACTAGTTTTTGCCGGGCATGTGATGTGATATGATCAATGTTACAAATTTGATTATGAAATGATCTCTTTTATAAATTATTGATATACCGGAAGGAACCATAAGGTTGTCTTATTATTGATGGACAATCAAGATGGAGGTTCCATCGACCTTGGTGCCACGCTGGTGGAATGATGTAGATCATACCATGATGCACATGATGGAGATCAAAAGCAAGAAGGACCATATCATATCACATCATCCATACATGTGATGTTAATCCTTTTTATGCATCTTATTTTTCTTAGATAGAGACGGTAGCATTATAAGATGATCCCTCTCACTTAATATCAAGATAATGATGTGTTCTTCCTTAGTATGCACCGTTAAGAAAGTTCGTCGTTTCGAGACACCATGTGATGATCGGGTGTGACAGACTCAACGTTCGCATACAACGGGTGCTGACGAGCCTAGCATGTATAGACATGGCCTCGGAACACACGCAATACTGCGGTTCCACTTGGCGAGCCTAGCATGTACAGACATGGGCCTCGGAACACGTAACCGAAGGTAAAGCATGAGTCATATGGATGATATGATAAACATGTCGATGTTCGCCTTTGCAGCTACATCATCTCACGTGATGATCGTTTTTGGTGTAGTGAATTGGGTTTGTGTAATCACTAAAAGGACTAGAGGGATGTTATTTTTTAGTGGGAGTTCATGTAGTAACTTGAACTTATTTATCATGAACTACCAATCAAAGTGAATTTGCACAAATTGTAGTATTCATTGGCATCCTAAAACTACCTTACACTTAGATTGTTAATTGAGATATAACTGTTATGATCTGGTAAAACCATTTAAGACTGGTACCGTATTAGTGAAATTTAAAATTGAGTCCTATTGTAGATTTTTGGTATTTCCTACCTAGCTCCATATGATTAATGATTGATTGATCTAGAGAGCAAATAATTCCTACTTAGAATCTAGAGTCATGGTTGCTGTCGTGGGATAATCACGGCAGACGTTACCGGGGGTAACTTATCTTGGGGCAAGACGACACTGGTGTTTGGGAGAGGGTTTAGCTCAGAGGAAAACATGATGATATGCGATCTGGTAGCCGGCAAGTAAGTCGCCGAGTCTCCGATCTCGATATATTAATCTCAACTCTCGTGTTGCACTGGATACTCGATACCTAGCGATACTGCTCGAACTCTTGGATCTCTAAACCTAACCTAGGGGCCAGCTTATAAAGCATCCGGATCCCTGGCCTGTTCTCCAAGGCGTACTCTGAGTCCTACCCGAACACTGCTTACAAAACCCTAAACTTCCTTATCGGAACCCACAATCCGGGTTACCAGGCCGACGATCTTGGGCCTTCTAGAAGCTCCTTTATCCTTAGCCGGGTCTTTGCGCAGCGTCTTTTGGGCCGAGTTACACCTTGGCGTTGGGCTACCGGGTTATCATCCCTCCATCAGTAGTCCTCAGAATAGCTTGGGCTTCACGGGATCCTCCTTGAAGCGCTCGCTATTCCCTGCAAAAATATCAAACATACAAGCCCCTAGAGGCCGGGTTAAGGTGCTTTGATAAATAGCTAGGCCCAACTCCAATGTGGCCATATAATAACCAGGCTTTCTCTAGGTCCTTCTTTACTTTTTCCGGATCAACGCCCTAATAAAAATGTCAAAGACCCGGCTCACTTTACTTGATAATTGACCCTGATATTGCGGAGAAGATCTACTTCTTATCTCTGTCCAGATATCTCGTCCAGCACTTAAAGCGTGTCTCGCAAAATCCGGATAGATAGCCGTTATCCCGAAATTTCCGGTTCTTGCCCGTTGGACTAGGTTTATCCACCCGTACCCTTATAAATAGGTACTTAGGGGTTGACCTAACCCCAACGGCTCACTTCCCCTTTTTCCCTCTTCTCTTCACTTCCGCGCTCGAGCTCACAGGGCATCGTCACGGAGACCTCACGCGCGTCGCCGGAGCCAATCCGCCGCCGGCTACGCTCCGCCACGATTCGCCCCCGCGCCGCCGCCAAGATCCGCCGCCGCGCCCTCAACCTGCCCGCCGGGAATCGCAAGGGGGCACCAAGACTGCACCATTTGCCGTCGCCGCGTGCTGCTCCAATCTCCTCCAGTAAGTTCCTTGTATCCATTAATTCAACCCCGCAATTTTTCGATTTACTCTGGATTAGATCTAGGTCAACCCGCGGGCCACTTTTCTTGTCGCGCCGGATTAGGTCGCTTAGATGCTTGCTAATTCCTCCAATAGCTTGATTGATGGTCACATACCACTCTCCTATCATCACTAATCATCAATTTCTCCGTAGAATCGTCCGCAACTTTTTCAATCTAGATCCATTTCGCCAAAATTTTCCGCGCCTGTCATTGACACCCAGAAAATCCTCTTCTTCCGGCTCTTTTGCTTGTAGTAGATACATGGGAAATCACCCGTCTTCCTCAAACACTTTTCAATACGTAAGTACCCAATAGTTTTTATGCTGATACTTGATACCCGGATAACTTGTAATCTTTTGCACCGTCCAGCGATACCCGGATACTTCTTATTTTTCATGTCATCGATACTGCTTGCACATACTCGGGTAATTCATGATTCCCAAATCTCATTTCCTGTACCCCTTTGTCTTGTGCTTCACAGGTTGATCCCATGGCTCCCAAGAAACAAGGGAAGCAGCCAACCAAGGCCAAGACCACCCAGTCCATATCCGACAACTGGGCACGATCCATGGTGACAAAGGCCAAGCTAGAAGAGCTGGCCGAGTTGGGGGTTCTCCCCCCTCAGAAGGATATCCACTGGAGGGTGCCGGGTGACGAGACCCGGCCCACTCCCGCCGACAATGAGGTAATCTGCTTTGTAGAGCACGTGACTCGGGGATTCCGTCCTCCGGGTCACCCTTTCTTTAGAGAAGTTCTGAGCCATTATGGCCTCCGGGTAGTCGACATAGGGCCTAACTCTATGTTGAATATAACCCATTTCATTGTTCTGTCCGAGTCATACTTGTGCACTCCGCCAAGTTTGGCTCTCTTTATTGAGCTCTTCCAGTGCAAGCCGTGCCGCGAAAGCGGTGACGGATCACTTCTTGCTTGCGGCGGGGTCTCCATCCAACGTCGCAAAAATTCTCCCATGCCACCTCTCACACTCAATTCTCACGTCAAACACTGGCAACTCTCATACTTTTACTGCCGAGACACCTCCCCACCCGGCGAAAAGAAGCTACCGGGTTACTCGGAGGGCCTCCTCGATATCTCCGAGACCTTCAACGCCTTTGCCCCTGACTCGGACAGGGAGGCAATCCAACCTTTGTTGGATAAAATTGCTATTCTTTCGGCCCAAGGTCTCATTGGGCTTAACCTGGTGAAAACTTGGGTTGATTTCCGGATCCAACCCAATTCCATCCGCAAAAAGTTAATGTGCGAGTACTCGGGGCACACCACGGACGCGCTCCGATACTCCACCCACAGCTTTGCAGCTGGTGACACCAACAAGACTATCAAGTGCTTCTTGACAGAGAAGTTGGAGGTAATCCGGAATATAGCCGGGTTAGAGCCCTTTACGCGCGAGAACCCGGCCCCTGAGGTAAAGATCCGGCTTCCATATTTTTACCTTCACACTTTCCACTTGATACAGCTGTTAACCCTCATTCTTATATCTTCATCTCAGGCCGATAATGTTTTTTGGAAGATTGAAACTCCCCCTAACTCTGAAAGCCCAGAGGAGAAAGAAGACGCCGTTAACTCGGATGAAGGTACATTCCGAGTTTCACTTAGTTTCTTTGAGCTCGTTGTTTCTCTTTCTTCATTTTCCGACCGTAAACCTTAATAACTTTCAGAACAAGAGGACAAGGGTGAAGAAGAAGAAGAAGCGGAAGACCGGATGGAATCGACAAATGACGAGGAGGAAGCTGAGCCGACAGTCAAGGTCGGAGCAAAGAGGAAACCCCGAGGGGTCGTTTTTAAGGTTCCATACCGCCTCCTTACTTCCAAACCATTCTCTTTTGATAACATGCACAAGCTAAACCAAGAGTTATCCGATTGGCCGTACCTGAAGGATTCGCCCTCGACCAAACGTAGAATGACTCGGAATTTCCCGGGTGAAGGCGCTCTTAACCCGGGTATTTCATCATCCTCAACACGACGCGCCGGTACTCATCTGATCCCTTCTTTGAATATTAAAGTTTTTCCAGTTTACCCCTTAGTAGAGTAGCTCCACGTCTTACTTGCTTTGGCATTTTCAGCTTCGTCTGGGTCTAGCAGTGAGCTCCCCTCGGATTACGTGGTGAATCCCGGGTAAGGTTCTTCTCCTGATGCTCTATCGCCTTTCCGCAATCTTTCCCCAGTCGTATGCTAACTGCTTATCTATACTGTTCATAGAGCCACGGTCACTATCAGTGACCAAGAGAATGTGGGGGCCGATGACCCGAGTAAGGATAACCCGACTGATGATACGACTACCGCAGCTGGCGGCGAAGAACAAGTGCCACCAACAAACTCGGCTGACCAAGAGGCTGAGTACCCAATAGCCTCGCACACACGCGAGGAGGGGGCCGCCGCCTTGGGCACGGGAGGCGCGCCAGAGTCCGATACTCGGACAGCTCGGGCGCCTTCCCCTACCTCGGAGAGAAATCCCTCGCCGAGCTACCAAGGTCCCGGGTCTTTCCACTCAGGCAACGATACCTTCGATCAAATGATGAGCGCTCTCCTTACCATGAAGGCCTCAGAGAGCAGTATGTTAGAGCGTCTGGCAGTGGAGCACCAGGTAATCATTACTTGATATCTAATAATATCCATCTAGTCCCCAAGTTCCGAGTCTAATTTGTCAAAGTTACACTCGATACTTCTTTCAATACTCGGCTGACTGCAATATCCGATTAGTTTTTAACTTTCCATATCTTTAGGCGCACGCATCTCGGTCCGGGGAGATTTTGGCCAAGACCAATCAACTCCTGGACACTGAGGTTAAGCTAAGAGAGGCGCTTGAAGCTGAGGTGGCAACCTTGAAAAAGGATGTCGCAAAATACAAAGAGAGATACACCACCGTCCAAGCTACGCTGAAGGAGCTATCATCTCAAATTTCCGACACTTATCGTGTCCTTGTTGGTGAGATTTTGCTTCTTACGGTTCGTGTCTTGGTTTTTTGTTTCTTGATACGTGACACCCGGAATACTTTGAGGTAATCTTTGTGTTGTGTCCTGCAGATTCCAATCTTGCTCCCTCGGAAGAAAATGATATCCAAAAGATAATGAACTTGAGGAGCGTCCTCCGGAGGTTCTGTGCCGGCACTAAGTGGATCCTGGACGCCATTCAGTGGCCAACTGAATCGGATCCGGGTATGGAGACCCTAATCCATGCATGCTCCACTGTTCCTGCATGGATTGAGCTTTGGAAGCGCTCGTCATGCCGGATTGGCATGAACCGGGCCTTTATGCTGGCTAAAGCTTACTTTCCCAAATTTGAGCCGGCAAAAGTGATAGCCGGGTTTCCGGAGTTCAAAGCGGATGGCACAAAGTTTGGGGCTAAGGACTTCAAGGCCGTGCAAGCTGAGGTACGACATTCGGCGACGACTCTTGCCGACAGTATGGATTTGAATAAGTTTATGTCTCCATACGATGCTAAGGGCAAGGCTGTGATGGAAGACACGCCCGTGCCATTCGATATCCTGGAAAAATGGAACGCTGGCTCGGCCAGGCGAAGGGAGGAAGCTCCGAAGAAGGGGGCCGATTTGGAATCAGCACCAACTACTTCTACGCCAACCGTTCATCCACCTGTTCGTCCTGATGCTGAAATTCCGGATGATGATGCCGCGAATGCTTTTAATGAACAAACTCATGGTCAAGACCCGGAGGACAGGGTTGGAGGTGTGGACCCCACCCGGGAGGCCAAGTAGATTATTATCTGATGTCATCTTGATACTTTGTTTGCCCGATGCCCTTGTAAAAGCAGATATTCTTTTGATAGTGCGTATGTGCCATTTTGATATTACCATCGCATTATGTAAACACATTGCGAAACTTGTAACGACTTCAAAGCCCTTTGTGGCCTTTGGATGAACTTGATGCACGTCTGCCTTTAAGCTCGTTTATTCCCGACTTACTTTATGGTTCCGTATGTGAGACTCGGTTTCCGGGTCTCGTGGGTTTGACAGGTGGACTTTTCTCCAAGCCCCCAAGTCCCCAAGACCCGGATGTTTGGGTTTTTTGGACTTAGTGACTAAGCAACTTTGTTTCTTTTCGCGAAATACCCAGTCCCAAAGCCCGAAATTCCGGGTATGGGATACGCGGTCATCCATAGAGAACAAGTTGTCTTGCGCTAAGCCCGAACCTAGAGCCGTTTCACATAGGTATTGAAGTTATGCTTAATAAACGTTGAGTTTCCGGCTATTAGCCCTGTACTCTGCATAACTTGTGGTTTAGATGACCCTTTTGACTATCTTGTACTATAAGCCGGCTTTCGCGTGGATATCATGTTGTTACATCTATACGAAAACAGGGTCAGGCAAGTCCCATTGGGCTTCATGGCTGATTGTAATCGTAAGCGATCAAATCATGCCACTTTAGTGCGAGTCACATCGAGCTTAAGTAAGAAAAGTCAAGAAAATTTGGCTCCTTTGTCCGGTTATAAGATTGCAGCCGTACTCGTTTGTGAGTAATCGGCCCTTATAACTCATAGGCATCAAGGCCGGGTCTTTGAGTTTGTAACTGTGCTATTCAAGCAATCAGCCCTCAAGACCTAGATATGCAACATTCTTAAGGTAACTGATGTATTGATAACAATAAACGATACTTACCTGTAAGCGAAGTAGAGATCGTAACAAAATAAGGCTTGATAACGCATGTGAAGAAGATATATTCCTTAACCATCTCTTTATTGATACGAGAAAGTTTGGGTCAGCAGGCCGCCTCATTAAAAACCCTCCAGTCCCCTTAGGTACCCTGGATAGGAAAAGAGTGCGTCTGAAACCTGCTGCCCGTTACATTGTTTAGTTCTTCTTGGGGATCTGTCCGGAACCAACGTAGTCGATACACATTCTCCACTTGTTGGTCTTTTTTATTATGAGTGCCGGGTTCGCTAGCCAATCCGGGTGAGGCGTTTCCGTGACGCGGGTGGTTGTAAACGGTCGTGTGATTTCTTCTCCTGTGGCAGATTGTTTGGAGGGATCATGCTCGATGAAAGCCACCATCTTGGTGTCTTGTGATGCCTTGAACTTTGCCCTTTCGTCTTCAGTACTCGGTCTTTTCAATGCTGTTGAAAGTAGAAGGATGCCGCCTAGAGGGGGGGTGAATAGGCGCTTTAAAATAATTACGGTTGTAGGCTTGAGTAAATGCGGAATAAAACTAGCGTTTAATTTATCAAGCACAAAACCTATGCAAGCTAGGTTTACCTATGTGCACCAACAACTTATGCTAGGCATGATATACAACTATGACATAGCAAGATAGATGACTTCAAGCACGATGGCTATCACAAAGGTAAATGCATAAGTAATGAGCTAGAGTATAGAGATAACCGAAGCACAAGGAGACACCGGTGTGATTACCGAAGTTCCTTCCCAAGGGAAGTACGTCTTCGTTGGAGAGGTGGGGAGCCACCTAGGCGCTCCTCAATAGCACGGATGTGCACACCTTATTCTCCTTGAGCTTCTCCGGTGAGGGAGATGCTCGTTTCCACTATGAGGTCGACTTGAAGGCGTTGACCAAACCTTACACGAGGTTGAGGCTATCTCCACAACTCAATTGGAGGCTCTCAACGAAGCTTCTTGCAACAAGGTGGAAGCCCCAAGCACTAACCGTCTAGGGTGCTCAATACACCCAAGAGGAACAATCTCTCCGGTGACCAAGCACCCAGAGTAACAAGCTCACGAACTTCTCTTTCACGAATCTCGTGGGGAACTCAAACCGATGCACCTAATGCAATGGCAAGAACACACAAAGTGGTCAAGCACTTCTCTCTCAAATCCCACCAAAGCAACTAATGCTATGGAGGGAGGAAGGAGGAAGAACAAGGAAAACAACAAATGAATCCCTAGATCTAGATCCAATAGATTCCCCTCACAAAGAGGAGGGATTGATTGGTGAAGTGGTAGATCTAGATCTCCTCTCTCTTTTCCCTCAAGTGGAAGCAAGAATCATTGGAGGGATTGAGAGAGAGCAAGCTTTTGGAGGTCAACAATGGAGGTCAAACTTGCCCAAAGGTTGGGGAACCATTGGGGAAGAAGGCCCCTTAAATAGGTCACCCAAATATCCAACTGTTGGAGGAAAATTCGCGCAGGGGCGGAACCTCCGGTGAAACCACCGGAACCTCCGCCCCCCGGATGAGTTAGGACATTAGAATGGCTGAAAAAATGCCCCAACCACCGGAGCCTCCGGTGGTTTCACCGGAGGTTCCGCCAACATCAACCCGAAGGGGTTTCCGGCGGAGCTACCACCGGAGCCTCCGCTGGTGGAAAAAACTGCAGAACACCCTATATGAAAACGGTCGTAACTTTTGCATCCGGACTCCGTTTTTTATGTTCTTGGGCTCGTTGAAATCGCAACGACGAGCACTACAAAAATATGCAGAGAAACATCATAGTCCAAATGGGAATATAAAACCAAATGATGAAACGTTTGGCCTATCAATAAAGGACAACCGGTAGAAACCTCCAACAACAAAAATACGATAAGTTTTTCATACGAAATCCATTTTTGATGAACTTGAGCTTGACATGAAGAACATGACAAGCTCTAAAACCTTACATGGAGAAAACCCAAATAAGAACCAAGAAGGATGGTTCCAAGTATGCAAAGGTTTGAGCTCTCTACGATAGATACGATCAAGATATGCATTCAAGAGCCCCTCTTGATAGTACGGTTATCTATCCTATAATCCGGTCTCCCAACTAGCATAATGAGACGGTAAAACAGAAACCCTATATAAGTCATACCTTTGCCTTGCGCAATCCAATTGAGCTAGATGATGGCGATCTTAATCACCTCAAGTTGGACCATCTTTCTTGATTGCGCTTCGCTTTGTGAAGATTGTGAATTGCTCCCCCATAAGCTAATATGAGAGAGCTTATCACATGAACATCTTCACTTGACCATAATCTCCATATGGGTGGAAAGATTCAAGCATAGGATTTCTTCTAGATGCTTCACTTGAGCTTCCACGTCAAGCTAGGTGACGAACATCGCTCGACGATGACATAGACCATGGGCTATATGAAATCTACCTTTTTGTTCATGCCCATGGAAAGATACCTAACCACACATAGAGATGCCACACACACATATATGGGTTAGATCACAAAGCTATATTGACAATTTCTTACCATACCATGAGATACACAATCCCACTTGGTACATCGTGTAGCTTTGTGTGTTCATCACTAGCTTGATCAACCTTGTATCTTTTCTTCTCACTTCAAATGATGATGTCTTGAAGATAACCATGAAGGATAACATAATACTTTTCTTCAAGACACACTAGCAATAACCTCAACTCAAACCATGACCATTCTTCATATAAATCCTTGAATATAACAATGGCCATCAAGGAAGCTAATAGAGTTCAACACATGAACTCCATTATTTCCTATGAACAAGAACTACAAGGATAACTCAATGCAAACATTAGTCCATAGGGATTTTCAGTAATTACCAAAACCACATATGGGACACCATGCACTTTCAGCTGTTCTGTCATCCGGGTCTGCTTGAGACCGGTAATGCTTGAGTTCCTCTTTTCTGCAAGCTTGCTCAGCCATTGGTGCGTCTCCTTCATCGCACTCAGCCGCTATAACCCGGCTTCCATGTATGGTGATGGTCTGCTTAGGACCCGGGATTTTAAACTGTAGATACACATAACACGGCCTAGCCATGAATTTAGCATAAGCCGGCCTTCCGAACAGCGCGTGATAAGGACTGCGCAACTTGACCACCTCGAAAGTGAGCCACTCAACTCGATAATTATCCTTTGATTCTCCGAAAGCTACTTCCAATGCGAATTTTCCCTCGGGGCACGCTGAGTGACCCGGCACTATCCCATGAAAAATTGTTGAACTTTTCTGTAGTTGAGACTCCTTGAGACCCATGCGTAGAAAGGTCTCCCAATACAGGATGTTGATGCTACTTCCACCATCCATCAGGACCTTTTTCAGCTCATACCCATTGACCTGTGGTGCAACTACTAATGCTAAGACTCCCGGGTGTTCTATTCTTTCCGGGTGATCTCTTCTGCTCCATGTTACATCCTGCTCTGACCACCTCAGGTATCTCGGAACATCCGAGGAAACCGAGTTTACCGCTTGCTTCAATATCTTTTTGTCCTTGTTAGAATTTCCTGTAGTATGCACGTGATATTGACCCAACTGCTTGGGGTTAGCCTGGAAACCTCCGGCTCCCCCTTGGTTGTTACCCTGATTTCCTGCTGCCTGGTTACCGGCTGGGGGTGGGCCGTTGCCCGGGTTTCCACCTGGACCCGGTCCTCCTCCCCGACCTGCGCCTCGCATGGCTCTGTTCACTTCCTCGTTCTTCCATCTCTGTAGGTCGGCGCACTGCTCCAAGGAGTGGTTAGCCGGCCTACCGTTCCTGCTGTGTTTCGGGCACGCCATTCTGAAGATGTCCCAATTGTTACTCGGCCTTGGCGGCCCTTGATAGTTTCCTCCATTGTGATTTCCAGTATTGAAGTTTCCTTCTGCCCTGGGTCTCGAAGACCCGGCTTCTGTGCTGGCGACAAACTCGGAGCCTCCCTCAAACGGGCGCTTGTTCTGGCTGTTTCCGTTATTACCCGGCGTTGATCCATTGCCGGCTCTTCCATTATTACTTGTGTTCGCTTTTGCTTTTTTGTCATCAGCTTCCTCTTCTGTAGTGTCCGTTGCGGCGTGCTTGTTGCATGCATCCATCAGTTCTCCCATCGTAACCTCTGAAGCATTCCGACTAGATTTCATGCGGGTTAACTTTTGCACTAAAGGTGTGTACTTGCACGTTTTTGCCATAGCTTGTAATGCATCCTTGGGCTGAATATATGTGGATGAATGAAGTATTTCCATAACCCGGCGCACCCAGCTGCGCGCCGACTCTCCCTTCTTCTGGACGCATCGTTCTAGGTCATCAATAGTGAATAACTTTCTGCACGTCCCATGAAAGTGCTTGATAAACGCAGTTTTCAACTCCTCCCATGACTTGATAGATCCCTCCGGTAGATTGGTGAACCATAACTTTGCTGCTCCTTCTGACATCATCAAGTACATGAACTTGGCTTGAAGATTCTCGGACGCATTGCGAATTGACATAGCCATCTCATAACTGCCCAACCATGTTTCTGGATCCATAGTCGGCTCATAGTTCACTACTTTACCCGGTTCTTTGAATTTTTCCGGGTAAGGTTCAGCCCTGATGCTATCCGACAGACACTTAGGCCCAGCAAGATTAGTCGGGGCCGGCCTTACTCGAGAAACGTGTGATCCTGCAGGGGGTGCGGCCGGACGCGGGACTGCTGGTGGCCCATGCACTGCAGACCCGGCTACGGCTCTCCTGGCTCTGGAACTGTCCACGATAGCTTGTGCTGCTGATGCTGCTGGTACTACCTGAACGCGGGGAGGAGGCGGCATTTGCTGCTGCTCTTCCCTCCGCCGCGCTGAACTTGTCTGGATATTGCCAGTGTTGCCTCGTTGCTGACTGATATATGGCGTCCCATGCATTCCACTTCTGTGATCCGGGTAATTAACCTGCTGTGCCACCGCGGTACGCAATAGATCTATCGCCCGCCGGGTCTCCTCTGCGTGGGGTGACTCTCTCACGGGGATTTGGTTTAACGCGAGTGTTGCTGCGTACACGTTATCCATGGGGTTGTTGTAATGACCCGGTTGTTGGCTGAGGGGCGGTTCCTTGGTTTGCCGCTGGGATCGGCTGATCCTGAGGCGTGATGAATAGCGCAGCCGGGTTTATGACTCCTCCCAATGCTGGTAATCTGGTTTGGTGCCTTTGATGTATTCTAGTCATTTCCTCTCGGAGCCGGGTTTCCAGTGCATCCAGCTCGCATTGTCGTGTGGCCATCCTTTGTCTTTCTGCTTCTACTTGTCTTCTCTGTTGCTCCAAAGCACGACGGGCTACATCCAGGTCCCTAACACGTTCCGCCGCGTTTTCTGGAGTGATAACCGTGGCAAGAACTGTGGGATCTAGGATCAGATTGTTGTCGAACAGGGCCGGGTGATGTGGATTGGAAGGACCCGCTCCTGGTGTCCGGTTTGCTAGGAATCCAAACGTGTTCGCGTGTAGCTCATTTTTCGCCGATTGACTGGTAACCGATGCCGACTCTCCGTCAACCCGGGCCAAAACCGGGTTCCCGTTAGCCGGACCTTGCTGCTGGGCCAATGCTTGTGCTGCTCCGACCGCGGCCGCGGTCACGTTCTCCTGGTTGAGATTGGTCGCGGGAGCCGTGTAAACCGCAACCCGGCGCACAATGTTTGGCGCGAATTCATACTGTTCCATATTACTTTTTCTTCAAAAGAATGTTTTGTTTATCAAGGTGATTTAGGAACTGAAAAGAATTATTTTCAGAAATAATCAAGTGAAAGATATGTTGATATCTAGAAACTTATGTGTGGCAACATGACTGAGTATAATTTAGCGTTACAATATATGCTTATATTATTTGAATATTTGCAATGATTGAAGATGCTAGGCGTTTGAATATTCCAAGAAGTTGGGCGCTAAAAATTATCCTCTAAATTCCTTCCTTCTAACTATAGTAGCTCAATCATAAAATTGTCATGATGGGATGGATTAAAAATATGGGTAAAAATCGTTTACCTTGCTTAGGAGATTGCTAAGAGTGGAATCTGGAAGAATGCTATTAATATGGTGATATTAGTAGAACAATCAAACTCAAAGTATGACTCAATGGGTGATAGTATATGACTAACACGCCAAGGAAAATAAGGTAGAATGACTAGCGTTGTTTGATGTTGAATGATTCTTCTTGTAAAGAAAAGGAAATATTGAAAATAGAATTACAAAAAGATATATGACAGAAAAAGAAGATAACTGGAAAAGTCCAGCTCAGGAGTATATGCTTGATATACAAATTATAGATGTATTACTAGTTAACAAAGTATTTTTTGGGTATTTTGATACCAGATTGGTTGGTATGAGTTGTCATAGAAAGCAACGCAATGCAAGAAATACAAGGGCCTAAAAGAAACTAGTAGTAGTTGTGAATCGATTATGACAAGAACAGAAATAAAGTGTTATTGTGTTCATTGTCGTATTGAACCAAACATTCAAAATTTATTTTAAGAACTTAATAAGTTGTTATTTTGTTCAGGTCTTTTGTGAGAACAAATGAGATTGTTCAAACTATGATCATATTCCATAATTGATGGATGAGTTAGTATAAATCATGTTGGTAAAGTAAACATCTATAAAACTAAATGCTAAACGTTGCAAGACGTAAAAGAATTTCACTTAAAATGTGAAACCACCATTTTAGTTCATATCGGAAAGGAAAACATGAAGGAACTCCATGTTGATGGACTTCTGGAGTCATTTTATTTGAATAAATTGACGCTTGTGAGACCTCTTCCAAAATATGACTAAAATTCCTTTCATAGGCCAAAGTAGAATGGACGACTAATTTAATGGAGATTTTACATATTGATGTTTATAGTCCATTATGTATAGTCATGTGTGGTGGATTAATTTTTCCTTCATAAAATTCCGTCGATGATTTGAGTAGATATATGAGTATATCTATTTAAACAGAACGGAGTTTGACATTTTTGAATTGGTTTAAATTATTGTTAGTATGAAGTTAAATCATTGTAACAAGATAATCAAGTATTTATGATTGGATCATAAAGGATAAAGTTTGAGTTACAAGTTTAGCAAAACATCTGAGGAGTTGCAGAATTGTTCTACAACTTATACTTCTCGAATACCCCACATTAGTTTGGAGTATTCAAGAGACGAAATCAAACATTGTTGGACATGGTAAGATTAATAAACTTTCCATTACAATTTTTTAGTTTATACATTAGAGACATCCGCTTTTACACTGAAAAGAGTGCCATCATGATCCGTTGAAATTGACACCATACAAGTTATGATTTGGATAGTGACCCGAATTGTCTTTTTATTAAGTTTTGGTATGCATAGCATGTGTAAAATGTTTACAACCAAAATAGGATACATATATGTTTATAAGGTTATCCCAACGAATCCATTGGTTATTTCTCCTATCACCAAACCAAAAGACAAATGTTGTTTGTCAGAAAAGGTTAATTTCTCGAGAAAGTAGTTCTTTCGAAACAAGTGAGTGGGAGGACAGTACAAACTCAACGATATTAGAGAATCTTTTTTATCATGTCAAGAGTAGCGCAACAGTGGAAGTTGTTCCGGGGTTTCCTATTTTGACTAAATAGAAGACACTACATATGTTGTAGATACTTCGAATGAGTTTGCAAACTGAACCACAAAAATTCCTAAAATTTTGTGCTTAGACCAACTTGTGGTTTGAGAGTGAAGTGTTATTTTGACAACAAAGGATCTGGACCTTATAAAGGAAGCAAATAATGGGCCCTGACTTCGTAAAATTGGCTATGAGTCATTATATACGCGATAGTATCCCTATAAGAATATCAAGTATGTTACTTGGTAGTCCTTTCGATAGGCATGATGCCCAGCGATAGCATATGGGTCTATGTAGCAACACATACATGGATATTAACATCCTTTGAAAGTTGTACTTGTCGAAAAGATGTTTTTGACGAAGTTCAAAGAGTTGACTACTGCAAGATTTTGATCTTCCGTAGTGATGCTTTAGTCTTTGCGGATAATTCTAGCAAAAGTTACATATTATGATATGACAGTTGTCGAAGCTCTGGCTCCGCAAATCCCTCAGGTGACCCTATCGGGTTTCGACTAGGAGATGTCATAGGCGCTGGTGGAATCGTCGGCTTGACAGGGAGGCGATATTTACCCAGGTTCGGGGCCCTCGAAGAGGTAAAACCCTTACTCCTGCCTTCTGCTGATCTGTATTAGACGATTAGATCGATTACAGGTGCTCGAATCGAGAGTAGATCTCGAGTTTCAAGGCTTTTGTGGTCGTGCGGTAATACTTGGTCCTCTCCTTTGGGGCTCTCATGGCTTTATATAGATAGCCAGGTCTCGAGTCCAACCCGGAGAGGATACAAACCCTAGCTTGAGTCGGTTACAATCCCTAACTTAGCCCGCAAGTTGATGCAGGTGGGCTTTTCATGGGCCTTCTAGAGTACTCCAAGGGCGCTTCCTGTCGGGCCTTGGTCAGAAGGTGTGAGAGGGGGTGTCCTTATTCGTAGGGCCCAGGATCCATGCCTTCGTCAGTAGCCCCGAGCGTATGCTCGACTGGGATTTATTTTCAGTCGGGTAGACGGTCAGACCTTTCCTTTGATCTCATTTTAGAAGTTCAGCTCGACAGTTGTTGCCTACGAAGGGTGTGTTCCCTGTTTCACAAATGAAAATACTCGAGTATCGAGCAGCATTGGTGCCAGTTTTGCGGCTATATTAGCAGAAGGATGTGGCGCAGTGGCTTGGCTCCCGAGAGATCAGGGCCAATTAATTGCGACTAGGGCAAAAACACTCCTGGCCTACACAGATTCGAGACCTCCGACTCGAACCCGATGAGGTGATCGTTACGACTGGGCCGTTGTGGACTTATCGAGTCGAACTTAACCTAAGAGGGTACCCGGCGCGTCCGCTAGGATTTTTCTTCGTGTTGTTGACACGGAACTATGCCGGAGGACGCAGCTTTCGAGTGCGATTCCAGGCCCAAAAGAAAGATCTTTTTGGGTCTTACCTTCATATTCGAAGAATATGGCATCCGGATGTGCCTAGTCGGCTGCACAATCCAGGTTCTTGTGATGTGTAAATATCACGCATAAGGTGGGTTCTTTCTACCCGATTAGATTGGTATGAGTTCCGTACGAAAAAGTTTCGTGTTGGAAATGTTAGTTCCGTATGAAAGAGTTTTCATGTTTTGGAAAATTGTGCCTGTACGAAAGAGTTTTCGTGTATAAGGCATGTTTCTCTTGTTCGAAGAGGCTTTGATTCATGAATTTTTTCATGGAAGATTGTGTTCTATCCGCAGGAATTGATATTCGTGCGAAGATAATTTCGCGTTTGAAATTCCATTCGCAAAAAATTTCCTTTCGGAATGACGAACGCCATGACGTCAAGGCGTGCTCCTCTTCTCCCGATGGGACGTGACGAAGTGGCAGCAGAAATTGGCCCACCTTGTCAGCTTTTTGACCGGGAAACGAGACGTCGCTCCCGTTTTTTACGCGAAATGCGCAGTAAATGCGCACGATCTTTTGTTAAGATCGTGGCACGAAACAGCGTACGCCGCCGCTTCGTTTCATCCTTACGCGTGGCAGCCGCGATAGGTGCCACGTTGCGTATCGTACGGCTGAGATTGCTTTACCCCGTATATAAATAAGGGTGTTAGCGCCGCAGTGAAATTTTCCCCGCTCTCAATCTTCGTCTTCCACCTTGCGCTCGTCTTTGCCTTCCCTGCGCTCAAGCTCTTGCTGCGAACAATGGCCGGTGGAAAGAAACGCGGCGTTGGAACCTCCGCATCTGGCGAGCCTTCTGCGCCACTCGCCTCTCGCGGCGACTGGCGCACCCCCAACACCACCGCCAAGAGCATCAAGGAGATGCAACGGGAGGGTCTGCTGCCGGCGGAGGCGGAGAAGCGTGTCCGTCTGGGGAAGAGGGAAGAGGTACCAAACCCTCACTCGAACGAGCGCGTGGTCTTCGTGGACCACGTGACTCGAGGTCTCTCCTTCCCTCTTCACCCTTTCTTCATCGGGCTGCTGTGTGCATACGGCATACAGCTCCATGACCTTCCCCCGAACGCGGTGCAGCACATCTCGTGCTTCATCGCGCTTTGCGAATGCTATCTTGGCATTCGCCCGCACTGGGCGCTCTGGAAGGCGCTGTTCAAGATCCGGATCTTCCGCGAGAGATCGCGGGTGGAGTCCGAGCCCGGTGAGCCACTTCGCACGGGTGGCTTCGGGATCCAAGCGCGCCAGGAAAATGCCTACTTCAATATGCACTTCATCGACTCCGCCCAAGGCTGGCGGAAGAAGTGGTTCTACGTCGCCGACAACAACTCGAGTGGGCTTGTAGAATTCCACCCATTCGCAGTTCTGGCGAGGCGCAAATCTTGGAGCCACAAGATGTCAGCCGAAGAAGTCCAGACAGTCAAACCTCTACTCGAAAGAGTAGGGGCTCTTCGAGATCAAGCCTCGGGAGTAGTGCTCAATGGACTTCATCTGGCAAGCCTCTTCTTGAAGCGCAGGATTCAGCCTTTGCAGCAGAGGCCTTCCGCTATGTGGGAGTACCAAGGCGCAGAAGATCCCAGCCGAGTGAGCCGTGAAGAACTTTCGAATGTGGAATTCGAGAAAAAGATCGCGGCCATCACTCGACTGAAGGCCGGGGAGCAATTCCCTGATTGTTCAGTCGAGGCTTATTCTGCTTCAAACCCTCCTCCTGCTGCGGTTAGTCTTCTGTCTTTAACTTGCTTTCATTTTTAGAATTTTTGTAGTCGATAAGATCTTTATCGTCTTCTTATCCTTGTAGAGCCTAGCTGTAGCAAATTGCTACCCGCCCGTTGTTGGCGAAGATGCCTCGTGTCTTCAGTCAAGCCACCAGGACGGCGCGGTTGACACCAGCGTGGCCAACGCTTCCTCGAGTTCTGAGCATGACTCTTCAGATGATGTCGAAGACTCGAGTGGTGTCCCACCAAAGCGCCGTCGGGTGAACGAAGACGAAGTTACCTCCAAAGACAAGTCTTTGGAGGCGTCACCTGGCCCAACTCCAATTTCTGCGACTCCGCTTCGATCTCTTCCTCCTCTGGCTCCATTCACAAACGCCTGGAATGCGGATGACTTGGATGAAGACGACGAGGATGACGAGTAAGTTCTTTCCCATATTTTAATTCGATTGAACTCTGTTTGTCAGTGCTGACGTTTCTTTGTTCTTTACTGCAGTCTGCAGGCAATCAGCCCGCGTAGATTCGCCGCGACTGTTCCTCCCGAAAAGAGGAACAAAGCGAAGGACGCGGGTGAGACCCCTACTGCGGGTACTGTCCAGAACTCTCCAGGGCAGCGCCTGATGCTGCGACTGCGGAGCGGGATGTCCCCAGCTTCGCTGCCAGAACTTCGATCTCGAAGGAGGCGACGGACAGCTCGGCGGATCCCCTCTCCCGCGCCTCCGGACAGGTAAACTTCTATCTCTTTGGCTTTCTCAAACAAATTTTATCGGGTGCACGACAATGCTCCCGATGGGAGTAGCCCCGAGGCTGTAGTCGATTGTAAATAATCGGGTACAGGCTCAAAACCTCTTTCTGCTCTTCTTCTATATTTTGTCTTCTTCGGGTGCACGGCAGTGCTCCCGATGGGAGTAGCCCCCGAGGCTGTAGTCGATTGTAAATAATCGGGTACAGGCTCAAACCTCTTTTCTTCTAACTCTTTATCTTCATGCTTTCGCAGTCGCTCGTCGATTCCCTTACGGCGATCGATCGCCGCGTCGTTCTGGCCGAAACAGATTGCGAGTCGCTTCGATCAGAAGTTAACCGACTCAAATCTGAAGGCGACCTTCTTAGAGGTAAATTTCATTATCTTCTTGGCTTTCGTGTATCATCCATTCTTGATTTCTGATTAATATCCCCTTTGCAGCTCGAGCCGAATTCGCAGAGTCTGAAAAGACCAAACTTTCAGAGCAGGTAACTGCTCGGGAAGCTGAACTGGCGACTACCCGGCAAGAGCTGGAAGCTTCCCGCAAGCAATCGGAGGAACTCCATACGAAGCTTGCGGAGTCGCGGAAGACCGTGAAGGACTTGCAGGAGGCCGGCAGTAAGGCTGACAACGACACTGTCGCGTTCCTTCGTCCCCTCGCCAAGCGCTTTGCGGGTAAGTATCTTGGGTTTTTGAACTTTTCATTCTGCTGATTTTTGCTAAGCATTATTTTCTCTGTCTGTAGATCTTCTGAATGTTCCTCTGGAGATTCCTGGGATTCAGCGGGTGGACGTGCTGACCGACACTCTCGCGCAGCTCAGGAGGCATTCTGAGGGAATATTTTCCCTGATTGATGATGCTTCCAAAGCGTTGGCACGAGTGCACGGCCGTCTTGTCGCCAGTGGTACTCCTGCGCCTGCGCTGAGCGAGTTGTCGAAGGTCTTCTCGGAAGGCGACCTCCTGGAAGCCTGATGAGGGGATAGTAGCCCGGTGTGCCAACTCCCAGGTGTAATCCGGCCCAAACGGCGGATGGACCAAATCCGGCTAAGAACAAAGAAGCTTCAGAAAGGCCCAGGGCTTGTAAGGATCGTAACCCGGATTGTGGGTTATGGTAAGGAAAGTTAGGTTTGTATATAGAGTTCGAGTAGGACTCAAGGAGCGCTTTGTATGGCGAGCCAAAGGGGGTATGAGTACTATATAAACCAACCCCTAGGTTTCGCCTGAGAGAGATTCAAGTCATAACTGTAACACCTATTATCGAGTATCCAGTATAATCATATCGAGATCCGGCGAGTTGTTTTCCGGCTCTTAGATTGCTTTTCGCCATGTCTTCCCTCGAGCTAAACCCTCTCCCAAATACCTGTGTCGACTTGCCCCTAGATCAGTTACCCCCGGTAACATCTGCCGTGATTATCCCACGACAGTTGGCGCCCACCGTGGGGCCTGCGTCCAAAGGTGTTTACATCACGGGAGAAGCTCGGAAGAGTATGGAGAACTTTGTCGTCGGCGAGATCTACTCCAATGACGAAGGAGAACTTTGTCGTCGGCGAGATCTACTCCAATGACGAAGGAGAGCAGATAGTGGACAATTCCGGGTGGGAGTTGGAGCCGGATCACTTCGAATCCGGATCCATGGTGTCAATCGGCCAAATCAATATCTTCATCGGCATGGTACGTACGCTCAATTTGAAAGGACAATATCATGTGCATGTTACAGGGACTTCCAGCAGGGACAAAGGGGCGTTGAAGCAAACAGTGGATCCAGCCTCCTCGGCCACTTCGGGATCCTTGAGATGGGCGGAGCAAGAGGTAACCTGGAGCAGAAGGGATCACCCGGAAGGAATAAAGCACCCCGGAACCTTGGCATTAGTGGTGGCACCCCAGGTCAATGGTTACGAGCTGAAGAAAGTCTTGATGGATGGAGGGAGTAGTATCAACATCCTATATTGGGAAACCTTCTTGCGCATGAACCTCAAGAAGTCCCAGCTACAAAAAGTTCGACGGTGTTCCATGGAATCGTGCCGGGTCATTCGGCACGCCCGAAGGAAAAATTGCGTTGGAAGTAGCCTTTGGAGAATCGGTAGATAACTATCGGGTGGAGTGGCTCACGTTCGAGGTAGTCAAGCTGCACAGCCCCTACCACGCTCTGTTCGGAAGGCCGGCTTATGCTAAGTTCATGGCTAGGCCATGCTACGTGTATCTGCAATTAAAGATTCCGGGCCCCAAGCAGACCATCACTATCCATGGAAACCGGGATATAGCAGCCGAGTGCGATGAGGGAGATTCAGTAATGGCCGAACAAGCCTGCAGGAAGGAAGAGCTTCAGTATTACCGGTCGCAGGTGGATCCGGATGATGGTACAGCGTTGAGAAGGCCAGATGCTGAAGACGAAAGAGTGAAGTTCAAGGCAGCTCAAGATACCAAGAAAGTGGATTTTGTGGAGGGAGATCCCACCAAGCAATTCACTATAGGGTCCAATCTAGATGATGCGCAAGAAAAGGCTCTGGTGGAATTCATCCGTTCAAATGCGGATGTGTTTGCTTGGACACCCAGCGACATGCCGGGTATTCCCACTGAGTTGGCAGAGCACAGTTTGCACGTGGATCCCAAGGCCAGGCCTGTGAAGCAAGGTATGAGAAAGATGAATGAGGAAAGGAGAAGAGCTATAGGTGAGGAAATCGCGCGACTATTAACCGCAGGCTTTATCATGGAAGTATTTCACCCCGACTGGTTAGCAAACCCGGTTCTTGTGATGAAAAAGACAAATGAATGGAGGATGTGTATCGATTTCACGAGCCTCAACAAGCATTGCCCAAAGGATCCGTTCGCACTACCAAGGATAGACCAAATCATAGACGCGGTAGCCGGAAGCGACTTGCTGTGTTTCCTGGACGCATATTCGGGGTACCACCAGATTAAACTCAAAAGGGAGGATTGGGAGAAAACGTCATTCATAACCCCTTTTGGGGCCTTCTGCTACAAAACCATGACGTTTGGATTGAAAAATGCGGGCGCAACTTACCAACGATGTATTCAGAAGTGCTTCGAGGACCAAATTGGGCGCAACGTGCACGCGTATGTGGATGACGTGGTTATTAAGACCCGGAAGGCAGAAACGTTCATTGATGATTTGAAGGAGACATTTAAAAACTTGAGAAGGTACCAGATGAAGCTTAACCAACGAAGTGCGTATTTGGAGTCCCGGCTGGGAAGTTACTCGGCTTTATAGTCTCCGAGAGGAATCGAGGCAACCCGGACAAAATCAAGGCCATCCAAAGTTTGAAGAAACCGGAAAATTTGAAGCATGTTCAAAAGCTCACGGGCTGCGTAGCAGCCTTGAGCCGGTTCATATCCAGGCTTGGAGAAAAGGCAATACCCTTGTATCGGCTTTTGCGGAAGTCAGATAAGTTCGCGTGGGATCAGGAGGCAGATGAGGCGCTTGAAGCGCTAAAAAAGCAATTGTCGGAAGCACCAGTACTAGCAGCCCCGGGTCCTAAAGAACCTATGTTATTATACGTGGCCGCCGGTCCCCGGGCCGTCAGCGCGGTAGTTGTCGTAGAACGCAAGGAGGATGGGAAGGGATACCCGGTCCAAAGGCCGGTTTATTATGTCAGCGAGGTGTTATCGGAAGCAAAGCAGCGTTATCCACATTGGCAAAAGTTGGTGTTTGGGGTCTTTATGGCCAGCCGGAAGTTGAAGCCATATTTCCAAGAACATCCCATAACAGTGGTTAGTTCAATACCAATGTCGGATATCATCAGAAACTCGGATGCAACGGGAAGAATAGCCAAATGGGCAATAGAGATGGGAGATTATCATATCAGCTACGAGCCCAGATCAGCAATCAAGTCACAGGCTTTGGTCGATTTTGTTAACGACTGGACACACACTGGAATGGCTACTATAGTCCCAAATTCCGAGTCATGGACCATGCACTTCGATGGATCAAAGCAGTACGAAGGGTCAGGAGCTGGAGTGGTGCTGACGTCGCCAAAGGGGGACAAACTAAGTTACGTGCTACAGATTCACTTCGATTGTTCAAATAACGTGGCCGAGTATGAGGCCCTACTGCACGGCTTGAAGATAGCCAAGGAGATGAACATCAGAAGGATACGATGCTTTGGGGATTCGGATCTTGTGGTGCAGCAGGTATCAGGAACCTGGGATAGGAAGGACGTCACTATGGCAGCGTATCGCAGAGAGGTTGATAGGGTTGCCGGGGTGTTTCTCCGGGTATGAAGTAGAGCACATAGACAGAAGAAAAAATGAGGCAGCGGATGCACTCGCCAGACTCGGCTCGCGTAGAGAGCCGGTTCCACCTAATGTTTTCCTGGATGAGCTATGGCGACCGTCAGTTAAATCCGAGTCTGAGGAAGAACTAGCAAATCGAGACCCGGATGAGGAGTTTGTGGCTACAATACGTACTGTTCCCGAGTGGACAGAGCCATATCTGGCCTATCTATCACGGGGCGAATTGCCAGAGCAGGAAGTATTAGCAAGACAAATCTTGAGGCGGGCAAAAGGATATACTATTATCAATGGGGAGCTGTACAAGAGAAGCGCGACAGGAGTCTTTCTGCGCTGCGTGACACCGGAAGAAGGCCGACAAATCCTTAAGGAGATCCACGAAGGTGATTGTGGGCATCATGCGTCCACAAGATCCCTTGTGGCTAAGGCCTATCGGCATGGGTTCTTCTGGCTCACAGCCTTAACAGACGCGGAGCGGATAGTGGCAAGATGCGATGGATGTCAAAGGTACGCTCGCCAAACTCATGTGCCGGCTATGGAGTTACGGACAATACCACTAACCTGGCCATTCGCTGTTGGGGTATGGACATGGTTGGCCCTTTCCATATGTCACCATGCAAGAAGACACATTTTAGTGGCCGTCGATAAGTTTACCAAGTGGGTGGAGGTTATGCCGGTTACCAATTGTGAAGCGGCCACAGCAGTCAAATTCCTGAAAAGAATCATATACCGGTTTGGATATCCCCACAGTATAATCACTGACAACGGAACCAACATGTCCCTTGGAGAGATGGAAAAATTTTGTGGCAACAATGGAATCAGGCTTGATGTGGCATCAGTGGCACATCCGCAAGCCAACGGGCAAGTGGAGAGGGCGAACCAAGAGCTACTTCGAGGATTGAAACCGCGGCTAAGGGTCCCTTGTATCAGGGCCGCTGGAGCGTGGGTTGAAGAACTCCCTTCCGTGGTCTGGGGTATCAATACTACACCTAACCGGTCCACCCAGATGACGCCTTTCTTCATGGTTTACGGCGCAGAAGCAGTATTACCAAGCGACATCATTCATGATTCACCAAGAGTGACAGCCTACGTCGAAGTGGAGAACGAGAAGAACCGGCAAGACGCCGTGGACATGTTAGAAGAACAAAGGGAGCAAGCCTTAGAAAGGTCAGCCATATATCAGCAGGATTTGCGAAGATATCATAGCCGGCGGGTAAAAAGCCGGGTCTTCCAGGAGGGAGAATTGGTCCTGCGCTTGGTTCAAACAAACGAGGGAAAACACAAGCTATCGCCGCCATGGGAAGGACCTTTCATCATAAGCCGGAGTCTACATAATGGGTCATATTACTTGGTAGATGCAAGAGAAGAATCGGCCACAGTCAACGACACTGCTCATACTACTGCACCTATGCAAGAAAGAGATAGACCATGGAACGTGGCTCAGCTACGTCCATACTATACTTAGCAGAAAATGATTTAACAGGCAGCAGGTTTTAGACGCACTCTTTTCCTATCCAGGGCACCCTTGGGGACTGGATGGGTTTTTAATGAGGCGGCTTGCTGGCCTAATTTTCTCATATCAAATAAAAAGGGGATTATCGAGAAAAGAGACAATTGTCATTTATACGGCGTAAAATATTTAGGTCTTGAGGGCTAGTTGCTCCTACAAGCACAGCTGCAAACTCAAAAAAGACCCGGCCTTGATGCCAATGAGTTATAGGGGCCGGCAACTCGAAAAAACGAGTGCGGCTACAATCTTATAACCGGACAAAGAAGTCCAAAATTCTCGTCTATTCTTACTTAAGCTCGATGTGACTCGCAACAAAGTGGCATGATCTGTTCGCCTACGATTACTATCAGTCATAAGACCCAAAAGGGACTTGTTTGACCCAGTTTTCGTATTGATGTAACAACATGGTATCCACGCGAAAGCCGGCTTATAGTACAAGATAGTCGAAAGGGTCATCTAAACCACAGGTTATGCAGAGTATAAGGCTTACAGCCGGAAACTCAACGATTATCAAGCATAACTTCAAACCTCATAAAAGCTGTCCTGAAGTTTTGGGCATCCAGCGATGGGCGATTCGTTTCCTTGAAAAGAAACAATCATGTGTCCTAGACGCGGAAACCCGGGCTGGGGACTTATAAGCTCTAATGAGGAAACAACATCATCCAGCCGATTAAATTACAACGAGCCACGCATCCGGGTCTCAGACGAAACCCGGAGGACGGGCTTTGCTAAGAAAAAAGAAGTATAAGTTATCGAGAATAAAGCAAGTGGATATCAAGAATAAGAAAACGCAAAGATACATTCATCAAAAGCCCAAAGGGGCGCAAAGTGCATCGGGAGTTTAACTCAAAGTATTACAATATCATAAAAGTATCAAAAGAGCACAGGCGCTCTGCTTAAACGAATAGTAAAGCTGTTGTAAACGACGCTTCGCCGATTGACGCATGTGGAATGATAAGCGTTACTTCAAGCTGCAGGATCCACCTTGGCCTTGCCCTTGGTGCCACTTGGATCAGTAGTAGTCTCGGGCTGCGCAGCAGAGGTTGCAGGAGCAGAGTCGACCTCGGCCTTCTTGGCGGCTTCTTCCTTTAACTTGATCGCTTCCTCCCTCCAACGGACAAGCATATCGAACGGCTGGGGGCGGTCAGCCTTGACAACCTTGTCATTAGCATCATAAGCCGGAAGAATCACATCAATTTCTAAGGCATCAGCGATAACACTAGCCGGATGACGGACTTCTTTCTGAATAGCCTTGAAGTCCTTTGGCAAAAACTTGGACCCATCCAAGTTGAACTCTGGGAATCCGCTCATAAGCTTGGACAGCTCTAGCTTGGGAGCGTAGGCCTTAGCTAACGCGAGTCCCCGGGTTACCCCAAAGCGGCAGGAGGACCGTTTCCAATGCCAAATCCATTCGGGGATGGTAGAGCAGCTCTCTAGTAACTTCTTCATGTTATCCGGCCTGATACCCGGCAGACGTAACTCGTCAAGTATCCAACTGACTCCGCTGCAAAGTTGGCGAAGAGTATTCTTGATGGTTTTAAGCTTGGCAGCATCATCTCCTTCGGGGGCAGCGTCATGTGGCCCTGCTAAAAAAGGCAAAAGAAGCAAAGATAGTAGGCAAACAAGTGCAGTTGTTCAAATCAAAGTAATCCGAGTCACAAAAGGTGAAATTCAAAAATCTTACCAGTTGCGGTACGATAAACACCATCAATTTGAGCAGAAAGAGTTGTCAGTTTGCCTTTGGCCTTACGAGCTCTCTTCTTGTACTTTTTCGTCATCTTCTGGCACCTGTGAGCCTCAGTCTCAGCAGCTTCACGAAGGGCCGCTTCTTTTTCAGCAAGCTTGGTGGATTTGGCCAGTTTCTTCTCCAACTGTGAAACATAGTCCTGTAGGGAAGCATGAAGAAGGGTCAGCCAGAAACATTATGCAAAGTTCCAAGCAAGCTACCTAGTAATTTACTCGGAACTTGGGGACTATATATGGAATCAATTGGTGTTAGTCGGGATTACCTCGTGCTTGAGTATTAAGGCATCTAGTAAGTTTTCTTCGTCACCCTTCAAGGTATGAAGGGCATCTAGCATCTGAGCAAAGGTCATGTCTTCAGGACGAAGTTGAGAAGGGCCGGAGGATTGGCCCTCTTGTGGAGGAGCTGTTCCGGGTCTGGGGGTCGAAACCCGGGTCGTTTGAACGTCCGGGTTAGGAGAGCCCGGCTTGGTCTCCAAGATGATGTCTTCGTCCACTTCTTCAGAGGGCTGGGGTGATGCAGTTTTCGGTGGAATTGGGTCCTTGAAAGGGTCTTCTTCTTTTCCGTCCTCGGCCTCGTCTTCAATCTCAACGTCCATGTCATCACTCGGCTTCTCCTCTTCCTGTCCTTCCGGTTCAGGAATATCCTGGTCGCTCAGCGTAACTGTGGCGCTGAAGACAAGAAGGAGGACATGGATCGGTGGAAGGTACCGAAAAAGGAAAGGTAACAAGTACGAGAAAATGCAAATAAAGGTAGTTACCCGGTATTTACGGCGTAGTCCGGAGGAAGTTCGCCACTGGAAGCGGATGACGATGGCAAGAGCACTGGCTGCGGGACGCGAAATTGCCCGGCAAGTGGATGAGTAGGAGACGGGTGACGCTGAGGCGATTGGGAAGGTTGAGCTGGAGGGGTACTGGCTCGATGAGTAGGTGAAGTGGGAATACCCGGGTTAAGGGGATCATCCCCCGGAGAATTCCGGGTCACCCTACGTTTAGTCGGAAGAGGATCCTTCAAGAAGGGTGAATGTGATAATCGCTCGTTAAGTTCATGCATAGCAGCAAAGGAGTAAGGCGCACGAGACACAGAAGAGAAGGGAACCTTTTCAACTACCCCTCTAGCCTTCCTTTTGTTTCCAACTGGAGGCTCCCGGTCAGACTCGGTGGCTTCCGGGTCATTTTCTTCTTCCTCCTCGTCATCCCCGACCCTGAAAGCCGAGTAAGTATCAGATAAGGGAAACAGCACAGATAAAAGGCAGGTATAAAGGTTATGGAGGAATACCCTCATCATCATCCACAGACTCGACCTCTTCTTCGGGGTCTTGAGAAGGAGGAGAGTTTTCGACTTTCCAGAAGGGATCGTCAGCCTGTAAACAGGTAAATACAAATGATGGTTAAAGGCTGTAGCGGACGAAAGTACTGAAATAAGAAAAAGGGGGCAGGACTCACCGCTGGGGCGGGATTCTCCCGAGTAAACGGGCGTAACCCGGCGGTGTTCTTTATGACGTCCAATCTCTCCACCAAGAAGCCCTTGATGGTCTTGATGGTGTTACCGGCAGGGAAGTTTTTGGTGGAGTAGCGGAGGGAGTCTGTGATATGGCCCGAGTATTGCTGCAGCAGTTTTGAACGAATGGAGTTGGGTTGAACCCGGAACTCCACCCAGGTCTTTACTAAGTTGAGCCCGAGAAGGCCATGGGCTGAGAAAGCTGCTAATTTGGCCAGAAGGGGCTGAATCGCTTCCCTATCAGGATCAGGCGCAAAAGCATTGAAAGACGCGGAGGGTTCGAGGGGGGTCTCCGAGTAACCCGGCAATTTCCTCTCGCCATCCGGAGAGGTATCATGGCAATAGAAGAAGGATAGCTGCCAATTTTTGGCGTGGGAGTTCAGATTAAGGGCTGGCATCAGCGAGTGCTTGCGGCGTTGGATAGATATCCCGCCGCAAGTAAGGATTGCTCCGTCATCGCTCTCGCGGCACGGTTCACAGTAAAATAACTCGGTAAAAAGAGCTAGGCTTGGTTGAATGCACAGGTAAGACTCGGACAAGACTATGAAGTGGGTGATGTTCAGCATAGAGTTAGGCCCTATGTCGAACACCCGGAGGCCGTAGTGGCTTAGGATTTCTCGGAAGAAGGGGTGACCCGGAGGACGGAACCCCGGATCACGTGCTCGGTAAAGCAGATTACCTCATTCCCGGTAGGAGTGGGACGGGTCTCATCGCCAGGAGCCCTCCAGTGTATTTCCTTTTGGGAAGGAAGGATTCCTAGCTCGGCCATCCCATCCAGTTTGGCCTTCGTTGTTGAAGACCGGCCCCAGTCGGCAGAAGCGGTTTGGGAGGTCTTTGCAGGAGCCGGGTGTTTTCCCTGTCTTTTAGGAGCCATGGAGCTGACCTGCAAGGGACAAGAAATGTGTGGGGTAAGATTCGGAACATCAACTCATTTGAATCTGGAGACATTAAGACGCTGAAGGCTAAAACAAGACCCGGGTAATGCGCTGCGAAGCTAAGTGCTGAAGATTTTCCGGGTGTCGGATGAAGTTGAGTAAATTTTTAATTACTTACGTATTGAGGTGGGTTGGGTGAACATGGATGGTTGCCCATACCTTACTGAGGAGGGATTAACTGGAAAAGAAGGATTATCCGGGTGTTAATGCGGCAGGCGGAGAAAACAAGGCGGAACGGATCTAGAATCGAAGGACTTACAAGTAATCTTATATGAAGTTTAATGGTTAATAAGGGCGCGGAAATGGGTGGTGATTGCGTATCAGGTGCTAGAAGAAGCTAAGGACTATCGAAGCGGACTAATTTGATGGTTCCCTAAAATCGATTTGCGGGTTGACTCAAATCCAATCTTGGTCAAATTGATGAAATTGCCGGTTTCAGTTGGATGGTTGAGAGGGGCTTACCGAAGGAGTTGAGGTCCGAACTGAGGCCGGTGCGCGGCGCGGCTTGAGTATCTCACCACAGTCCTTGATGAAAGAAACAAGAGCGTGGCGGCGGGGCTCGATGGCGGCGCTGGAGAGCTCGAGGTCGGGTGCGGCCGGAGGTGGCCTTATCTCTGGAAGCGCGCGTGAGCCCGGCGGCCGGAACTGTGAGGGAGCGAGGAGAAAGAAATGACGAAACGAGGTGAATGGTTTAGGGTTACCCTCTGCTGATATTTATAAGGGAGGTGGTGAGCTCACCCGCGGCCAGAAAGCCGGAAATTGCGGAACAGTAATTATCCGCGCGGATTTGGCGTTGTGGGCGTTCGGAGCAAGGGTTCAAATATGGAAAGGCCCATTAGGCGTTCGAGGAAGGATCGAGCTATCGGGATAGCGAGCGCCTCAAGAATGAATCCATGAAGCCCGCGCTATCCTGGGGACTACTGATGAGGGGATAGTAACCCGGTGTGCCAACTCCCAGGTGTAATCCGGCCCAAACGGCGGATGGACCAAATCCGGCTAAGAACAAAGAAGCTTCAGAAAGGCCCAGGGCTTGTAAGGATCGTAACCCGGATTGTGGGTTATGGTAAGGAAAGTTAGGTTTGTATATAGAGTTCGAGTAGGACTCAAGGAGCGCTTTGTATGGCGAGCCAAAGGGGGTATGAGTACTATATAACCAACCCTAGGTTTCGCCTGAGAGAGATTCAAGTCATAACTGTAACACCTATTATCGAGTATCCAGTATAATCATATCGAGATCCGGCGAGTTGTTTTCCGGCTCTTAGATTGCTTTTCGCCATGTCTTCCCTCGAGCTAAACCCTCTCCCAAATACCTGTGTCGACTTGCCCCTAGATCAGTTACCCCCGGTAACATCTGCCGTGATTATCCCACGACAAAGCCTTTGCGGTTGCTCAATCGGAAGCTGGTGCAAAGACTGCGATTCAGTTCGCTCTGGCGAACGGAGTTGAAGGTCTGGAGGAGGCCTATTCGTCCATGCCGGTCGACCCTTCCACGGGCAAGAAGGTACGGCTATCTCGTTTTTCTGAGCAAGCCACTGTTCTTGCTCGGAAATTATCTGAGATGTTTGCTCGGAAGAAGGGAGGGTCGACCGCTGCTAGTGGCAGCACCAACGCGGCTTCGTAGACTTTTGTTTTCCCTTTGTTTCTGTTGCTTGGATGTAATGAATTTTGGGATATATTCCCGTACCTTTGCTGGTCTTTTAATCGAAGCGCTTTGCATTTAAAATTTATCCTTGTCGTCTATACTTTGCCTCCCGATGGGAGTAGCCCCCGAGCGATTAGTCAGATGTGCGACTGGAAACAACTCGAGTAGGGCTTCTCACTTCTTTCCTTGTACTTCTTCCAGGCAATTGCGTCTGCTGCTGAATCTTCGAGTGGACGTGGTAGTCCAGCAAATCCACTTGTGGCTGCCGTGGGCACTCTCGCTGGCCTTCGTGATAAGGTTCAGGAGGGTGAGCGTAGGCTGAAAGTGCTGCGCGGGGTAGCTGACGTGGCGATATCCAAGCAGAAATTGGCGGCTGAGCGCGAGCAATTTCTGATTGGCGAACTGTCTTCGATTGCAAAGGAGTTACTATGTGAGTAGTGTAGCCCCCATGCTATTTTCTTCCTCTGTGTTTCTTAGCTTACTAAGTGCGTTTGCTTCTTAGTTGTGAAACCAGATGACAGGGAAGAAAAGCAGTGGGTAGAGAACCATATTCATCAAGAAGCTAACAGCACAAGGCCTCATGCGAGTAATTTCTGGTCTGATCGCAGCCGAGGGTTTGTGATGGCTACCTTGAAGTTTCGAGTCCGCCAGGCGAAAGTTCTCATGAGTTCTTTCCATGAGGTCCTGGTTGCTGTGAATGCTGCTTTTTATCCACTTGAGAGGGGCCCCGAAGACCGGAGCTATCTTCTCAGGTTATTCGGACGAGAAGGAGAGGTTCGCACGTGTGTTTACAATCAGATGACATGCGGCGCGGTTGTTGCTCTCTCGTTTGTCCGAATATGGCATCCTGAGATAGACTTGAACTCCGTAGCCCGGCTTCCGGATTATGCAATCGAAGATATTGCGCCGTACTATGATGCTGTTCGTCCTGCAGCCGAGAAGATTATCCGAATGACATCCGAAGAGGTAGATAGGATCTTAGCGGCTAGAAATGCTCAGCGTTTCGACTGACTTTATCGGATGTGAATATCCTGCAAGTTTGTTTGTAGTTTGTAAAAACTGTAGTAAGGTGTGCAACCTTTGTACTTGATAATTCTTTTCTGTGATGCTTAGTTTTAGGTGTAGCCCCCGTGTATTTTATGGGGTGTGTGCCTGTAACCTTGGAAGCTGTCGAGTAAATATGATGAGAGAATCATGTATTTATTGCTATGACTGAGAAGTCATGTGTTCGAGCTACAAAATTGGCTAGTATAGCCTTATTGTTGCAAAATAAATAAACCTAGGGGTAGAATTTGCGCAGTTGCGCGATATTCCATGGATTGGAATAGATGCCTCCAGTTTCTGGATTCTTCAGTCGATAGGCTCCTCCTGGGATTACTTCGTGTACGATGAAGGGTCCTTCCCAAGGTGGCTCGAGCTTGTGCCCTTCCTTCTGTTTTAACCGCAACACCAAATCGCCAACCACGAATGATCTGTGGCGTATGCGGCGACTGTGATAATTGCGCAGTGATTGTTGGTAGACTGCAGATCTTGCGAGTGCAATGTCCCGAATTTCGTCGAGCGCGTCCATATCTTCTGCAAGTGCTTTGTTGGATGTTTCTTCACTGTAGGCTACAACTCGTGGGGCGCTGAATCGAACCTCTTCGGGGAGGACGGCTTCTGCCCCATATACCATGAAAAATGGTGTGTATTGCGTTGATCGATTGGGGGTTGTGCGGAGGCTCCAAAGTACGGAGGGCAACTCCTCTGCCCAATGACCTGCAGCGGGATGTAGCCGATCGAGCAATCTCTTTTTGATCCCAGCTGAAACTAAGCCGTTGGATCTTTCGACTTGACCGTTTGTTTGCGGATGAGCGACCGAAGCAAACTTCAGATTAATTCCTTTCTCTTCGCAGAACTGTTGAGTCTCCTTTGCAGTGAAGTTCGTACCATTGTCTGTAATGATGTCATGTGGTACCCCGAATCTGCATATTATGGAGTCGAGGAACTTGATTGCGCATTGGGCGCTACCCGAGGTCACTGGCATAGCCTCGATCCATTTGGTAAATTTGTCGACTGCGACCAGCAAATGTGTGTACCCTCCTGGAGTAGATTTGCGCAGTGGGCCAACCATGTCAAGCCCCCATTGGGCAAAGGGCCAGGCGATGGGTATCATGTGCAACTCTGTAGCGGGCGCGTGCGGCTTGGGTGAAAATCGCTGGCAAGCGCCACATCTGTCGACCAGGTTTTTTGCATCGTTGGCTGCCGTTAGCCAGTAGAACCCTGCTCGAAAGGCTTTTCCCAGTATTGCTCTCCAACTAGCATGATGTCCGCAGTCACCCTGGTGTATATCCCGGAGTAGCTCTTTGCCGTCTTCGGGTGCGATGCACCGCTGAAGGATTCCCGAGATGCTTTGCTTGTACAATTCTCCGTTGATTACCCGAAAGGATTTGCTACGCCTGATTAGCTGTCGAGCCTCGCGCGGATCGGCTGGGAGCTGTTTATTGAGCAGGTAGTCGAGATATTTCTGCGTCCAGACTGGCTCGACCAGAAAAACCTGTCGTGATATATTATGAATAAGCTCGATAAAGCGCGACCTGCGGGCTGTCCTCCGTTTCTGGCGCTGCCGGTGTTTCTGCAGCTTTCTTCAATTTGACCGATCGCTTGACCATCCGTTCGAAGTATATTCCTGGCGGTATGGGTGTATTCGTGGAACCCATGTTTGCCAGTCTATCCGCCTCTTCGTTGCTGGATCTTGCGATATGCTTCAACTCGCATCCTTTGAAGCTTCCTTCGAGTATATTATACATGTCGCGGTACGCGATCATGTTTTCAGCAACGGCGTCGCATTCTTTCATTGTTTGTTGCACTATGAGGTTGGAATCGCCATAAATCATCAACCGGGTAGCTCCACAAGCAATCGCCATCTTCATTCCGTGCAACAGTGCTTCATATTCTGCGTCGTTGTTCGATGCTGGGTCGTCAGGTGGAAAGTCTAGTCGCAGGACATATTGCAGTTTGTCTCCACGAGGCGAGATAAGAACGATTCCAGCTCCTGCCCCTTCGTTTCTTTTGGACCCGTCAAAATACATGATCCAATTGCTTGTGTACTCGGGTGGTCCGGGTGTTTGTAGCTCTGTCCATTCGCTGATGAATTCCACGAGAACCTGAGATTTGACTGCATTGCGTCCTGCGTAGGTGATATCCCAGGCACCCAACTCGATGCTCCACTTCGCTATTCTTCCGGATGCCATAGGGTTGTTCATGATTGTCCCGAGTGACGCATCGTTAACCACTGTAATGGCGTGTTCCTGGAAGTAGTGTTTGAGTTTTCGGGCTGTGAGGACAACTCCATACGCAAGCTTCTGGTAATGAGGATATCGCTGCTTGCACGGCGAGAGCACTTCGCTGATGTAATATATTGGGCGCTGGACTCCGTATGCCTTGCCATCTTCAGGTCGTTCGACTACGATTGCAGTGCTGATGACCTGGTTTGTAGCGGCTAAATAGAGAAAAAGTGGCTCCCTTTCTTGTGGTGTTGCGAGGATGCGCCTGCTTTGCAACGACTGCTTCAAGTCTGCGAATGCTTGCTTAGCTTCGGGGGTCCACTCGAATTTGTCCGTCTTCTTCAGTAGTTTGTAGAATGGCAACGCTTGCTCTCCCAATCGCGCGATGAACCTGCTTAGGGCGGCCAATCGCCCTGCGAGCTGCTGGACTCCGCGTAGATTGGTGGGCTCCTTCATGGTGAGGATGGCTTGTATTTTCTCCGGATTGGCTTCAATGCCTCTGGCGGATACCAGGTATCCTAGGAGTTTTCCTGCGGGGACGCCGAAAACGCATTTTGTTGGATTGAGCTTGATCCGATATGCATTAAGGGCGTCGAATGTTTCTTTAATATCTTCGAGGAGTGTGTCCTCTACTCGAGTTTTGATGACGATGTCGTCGACATATACTTGTACGTTCTTGCCGATGAGATTGGCAAGGCATCTCTGCATGCAACGTTGATATGTTGCGCCTGCGTTCTTCAGCCCGAAGGGCATTGTCGTATAGCAGTATACACCGTGTGGTGTGATGAATGCCGTCTTCTCTTCGTCTTCCTTTTTCATTCGGATCTGGTTGTATCCCGAGTATGCGTCCAAGAAAGAGAGACGTTGGCAACCTGCTGTGGAGTCCACGATCTGGTCGATTCGTGGTAGAGGAAAGTTGTCCTTGGGGCAGTGTTTGTTCAGTGACGTGTAATCGATGCACACCCGAAGGATATCCGTGTTCTTCTTGGGACCAGCACCGGATTTGCTAACCAGGTGGATATTTTGATCTCCCTAATGAAATTTGCGGCTAGCAGCCTGTTTACTTCTTCTCCCAGCGCCTTTTGCTTGGGTTCTGAAAATCGTCGAGTCGTCTGTTTGATGGGCTTTGCGTTAGGAAAGACTTCGAGTGAGTGCTCGGCAAACTCCCTGGGTATACCTGGCATATCTGAAGGTTGCCAGGCGAAAATTTCCCAGTACTCACGGAGGAGTTTGACGAGCGCGCTTTCCTATGCTGGCGAGAGGGTTGTGGAAACCATCGCGGTTTTGGCGGAATCCGTCGGGTGCACTTGATGCTTGCGAGTGTCGCTGTTGGCGCTGAATTCCAGTTCAGGCGCGTTTTTCTTCGTGAGTGGCATGACGGAGTGATCCGTGGTTTTTGCCAGCTCTTGTAGTTCTTCTTGCATCCCGAAAGATTTCGCGATCTCATTAAATTCTATGTCGCACTTATCTGATTTCTGGAAGTCTCCGTCGATGGTGATCACACCGTATTCGCCGGGTAACTTAAGCTTCAAGTATGCGTAATGTGGTACGGCCATGAACCTGGCGAACGCTGTTCGACCAAGAATGGCGTGGTACTGCGAGGGCCAGTCGACGACTTCAAAGTCCAGAAATTCCCTTCTGTAGTTGCGTGGGGAGCCCAGTACAACTTCGAGGTTGATTGTTCCGAGTGGACGTACTGCCTTGCCCGGAACTATCCCGTGGAAGGATGTTTCTGATTCCGTTAGGCCGTCCAGGTTTTTGTTCATTCGACGGAGTGTATCCGCGTAGATGATGTTGATGCCGCTGCCGCCGTCCATGAATACGCGGGCCAGGTCATAATTGCCAATTTGAGCTTGAATGACAAGGGCGGCGTGTCCCGGTCGATAGACTCGTGGCGGGTGGTCTTCCTTTGAGAACGTGATTGGCTGTTCGGCCATCTTCAGGTACTCGGGCTTCGTTGGTGGCGTCTGCACTGCCATGCATATTTGTCTCGAGTTAGTTTTTTGAGCTCTGCGAGAGGGGCATACCTTCTGTATCATCCCAAGGAGTTGTCCGTGCGGAGTCGGGTATGTATTTGCTCCCGTGTTTTGCTGTTGTGGTGGTGCAGAGCCGCGAGTGCCATGTTTGGGTTGGCTGGTGGAGGTGGTGGCGGTGGTAGCTGGAATTGTTGTCCGCCTCCTGGTAACGGTGGATAGTTTTGGGTGGAAGCGAATCTTTTCTTGGCTAGCGCGTCCGATTCCGATGAACTTTCGCAATCCTTGAGAAGGTGTGTTGCCTTAGTCTTGCCCGTGCGCTTGTCTGTGAACAGATGTAGCGAGCAGTATCCATCGAGGTCTTCCTCGGGTGATTTTTCTTCTTCCTTTGGCCTCCATTCGCGACTTCCACGACGACCGGAGTCGCGACTTCGCGTGAACTCTGCCGCCACTAGTTCTTCTCTATCGTCGTGGTCGTAGTATTTTCTTCTTTTTCTTCGCCCATGACGGTCTTCGTCATGTGTGGGCGACGATGTTCTTTCATTGCGTACCGCGTCTTCTCCGTTGGCCCATTTTTCGGCGATGACCATGAGCTCCCCTATGGTTTTGGGTGCTGCTCTGCCGAGTTCTTCTCGAAACGCGGTTCTTCTTGCTCCTTTGGCGAAGGCCTCAATCGCCACTTCTTCAGAGATTGTCCCTGCGGTGTTCCTGAGTGTGTTCCACCGTTGGATGTATTCTCGCGTGGATTCGCCACTTTTCTGTTTGCAAGCCCGTAGTTCTTCGATCGTAGCTGGCCTTTTGTAGGTCGACTGGAAGTTTTTGCAGAAATCGCGATGCAGGTCGTCCCATGATGCATAGCAGGATCGTGGTCTTCTTTCCAGCCAGCTGCGGGCCGCTCCGGCCAGGTGCAAATTGAGGTATTGCATGGCTGTGTTCTTGTTACCACGTTGTCATTTTACTGCCGTGAGGTAGTCGCTTAACCACTGGGAGGGCTCGAGTGAGCCATCGTATTTTGTCACCTCCGAGCTGAGCTTGAATCTCTTGGGTAGAGGTGCTTCGCGAATACTGCGAGCAAAGCAAAGTGCTCCGCAGGTTTCGTCGTCCGAAGATCCGGATGAGGAGCGTTCGCGATATCGTGAAGCCCTCGCTTTATCCACCTTCTTCTGGCGAGATCGGATCGCGCGTCGTGCCCGGACCGGTCGCGGTCGCTATCTTTTCTTGGTTCTTTACTTCTTTTTCTCGAGCGGCTGCTGTGGTGCCGCGAATCTTTGTCTCTGGGCTGTCGTCGCTGCTGCTTCGGCTGTCGCCGCGGCGCCGAGCTTCTTTTCCTCGGCCACGACGTGGCGATTTATCCTTTCTTGGAGAGGAGCTCCTATGCCTGCGGGGCGCGTCTTTGTCTTTGTCTTGTCGCCTTCTCCAGCTGTTCCTTGCGATCGTGGGAGGCGAGCTTCGCGGCAGCCAGCCCTAGACCTTTGCGGATGTGCTTGTATTGTTCCACCCGAGGATCGCTGTCCGTTGGCTGGTTCATCTGCATATAGGTGGCCGCGGCTAGAATTGCGGCGGCTGGAGTTTGCGGGTAGACGTTCCCGTCGTCGTCAACCCTCATGAAAGAAGATGTGGTAGACCTGTTGGTCCCAGCCATGGATTCGTGGTCCCTTGTTGATGCTGCGGGTCCCTTTCCACGGGTCGGGTACCGACCGAAGGAGCAAGGGACAGCTCGGCTCGACGTAGGCTTGACTCATCCGCCGCTCTCCTGCGACGGGCTAGATCTGCTCGGGCGTCCTTGATGTTTGAGGCCGCTCTCACTAGGTGATAGTGGTAGGCGGTTAGGTCTTCCTGCGTAGCACCTGCTGCGGGTGGCTGACTCTTTCGCATGGATTCCTTTGCTCTTTTCCAGGCTTCCCGCGAGACGCCGATTAGATCGCGCTCGGTTGCACTATATTCAGTTTCCGAGGGCTGTTCCGATCCTGCCATGCAGACTTGGGCGAGTTGTGGCCCGTGCGTCCTAGGCGCAGATCGGGAGGTTCTTCGCACCCGAGAGGGTTCCTCTGTCGAGAGTGCGTGGTAGTCGATCGTGTTGAAGCGGATGGACTCGCCGCTTTTCTCCATAAGGAAGCGCGAGTTGACGGCTCCAGATTCGGGTTCAGATTCATCCGAGAAGTGGAGGATTCCGTCTCTGTTTGCCATGAAGTTAAAGCTTCCGAACGTCAGGGTGACGCTCTTCTCCAGATCCTCGAATGCCGGGCGTGATTCCGGCGAGTGAGGTGTGACTATGACGGATCCGATCCGTACAGGATTGTTCGGAGCCGTAGTCGATGGTTTCCAACGGGAGTTGGATGTCGATGAAGCCGAAGATGCCGGTGATCCAGCGCCCGCGGTCCCCACGGTCGGCGCCAATTGTCGAAGCTCTGGCTCCGCAAATCCCTCAGGTGACCCTATCGGGTTTCGACTAGGAGATGTCATAGGCGCTGGTGGAATCGTCGGCTTGACAGGGAGGCGATATTTACCCAGGTTCGGGGCCCTCGAAGAGGTAAAACCCTTACTCCTGCCTTCTGCTGATCTGTATTAGACGATTAGATCGATTACAGGTGCTCGAATCGAGAGTAGATCTCGAGTTTCAAGGCTTTTGTGGTCGTGCGGTAATACTTGGTCCTCTCCTTTGGGGCTCTCCTGGCTTTATATAGATAGCCAGGTCTCGAGTCCAACCCGGAGAGGATACAAACCCTAGCTTGAGTCGGTTACAATCCCTAACTTAGCCCGCAAGTTGATGCGGGTGGGCTTTTCATGGGCCTTCTAGAGTACTCCAAGGGCGCTTCCTGTCGGGCCTTGGTCAGAAGGTGTGAGAGGGGGTGTCCTTATTCGTAGGGCCCAGGATCCATGCCTTCGTCAACAGTTGAATAACAAAAACCAACTTTCTTCTCAAGGAAGTTTGATCGAGGATGTGTACTTGACACAGTCTGAGAGTTTTGTAAAATTCAAAAGGTTGCTTGAAAGGTATGCGCACTTCAATGGTTGAAGTGAGCATAACGAAGTTGGAATCTTTACCTTAATGAAGTTATCAAAAGATTTTGATTCCATCATGAACGATAAAGATGCTTGTAGAATTACAAGAAATTAAGTGGGAGCGATAAGACATATTTCCAATGCTTTATGTAGATGACATATGGTTGATTGGAAAATATGTATTTTAAATTAACACGTTAAGATTTTCATATTAATGAAAGACTTAGGAAATATTGGGCATCGATATCTATAAGAGATGGATTGAAGCGCCTGATATGGTTGAGCCAAATTACATAGATGAAATATTGAACTAAGTCAATATCGAAATGACAAGAAGGAGTTCTTGCCACATGGAAAAGAATTGAGCAAGATTCGAGTGTTTTGACACATGATGAGCATAATTGAAATTAAGATTTCTAGGTCATGTGTTCCATGCTATGTACACAACGAGATGAGTCTTGTGCTATAAAATTTTATAGCGGGATAATTCATATGATGATTAGACAACAGTGGGAGAGATCCTTTTTCCATTTTAGAAATGCTAAGGATGTGTTTTCCTATGTAGTAATGACAAACTATTTGTTGTAATATGTTACACTAATAGTCTTATCATATATTAAAATAATTTTATCTCAATTAAAATATGTGATGAAGGGTAGCACAATAGGCTGGAAGAAAGTTCCATGCTGGATTTGAAAGAGTTTCAAAATTAAAGTATTGTGACGGATGCTACAACAAAGGCTAAGTATATCGTTGTGTTGACAACAAATCATAGGAGTATTTTGTGTCAAGGAGTTCTTTATTGAACTTGGTGCATTTCCAAGAATGCTGACACTATGAAGCTACATTTTCACAATGTTAGTAACATTGGTTTAAGCTGAGGAATTAAGGTCTCACCGTTTGACCAAATATATACAAAGCCATTTCATTAGGGAATGAGTGATGCGTGTACACGCAAAGAACATGCAAATACAATAGGACCTGAACAATTAAGATCTTTTTGATGATGTTTAGCACATGGGAAGCATGGTAATAACACTGGAACGCCATATGTGTTAAGTGCTTACAGACTAGATTATTTACTCTAGTGCAAGTGGGAGACAAAAAGGGAATATGCCCGAGAGGCAATAATAAAGTGGTTATTATCTTATTCCTTATTTATGATAAATGTCTATTTCTCATGCTAGAATTGTATTAACCGAAAACGTTGATACATGTGTGTTTAATAAACAAACAAAGATTCCTAGTAAAGCCTCTCTTTTAACTAGCTCGTTGATTAATAGATGATCAAAGTTTCCTGATCATGAACATTGGATGTTGTTAATAACGGGGTCATGTCATTAGAAGAATGATGTGATGAACATATACCTAAAGTGAATATAGCAATGTGATCAAGTCATTAAGTTACATTGTTATATCACACATACGGAGTATCTTATTCCTTAGACCATCATCAAACGTCACACCATAACAGGGTGACTATAAAGGTGCCGTTGGATATTCGGAAAGTATTAGTTGAGGCTCATGGATCAAGAGTGGTATTTGTCCATCCAAATGACGGAGAGATATACTTTGGGCCCTCTCGGTGATATCACATCGACACCGCTTGCAAGCACGTGACTAGGTCACAAGGATGTCATATCACGGAACAAGTAAAAGAGTACTTGTCGGTAACGAGATCGAACTAGGTATGATTGATACCAATGATCGGATCTCGGACAAGTAAAATATCGTGAGACAAAGGGAATAGTTACGACGTTGATGGTTCACACGATCACGAGAGTCATCGTTGAATATATAGGAGTCATCACGGATCTCCAGATCCCACTGTTGATTATTGATCGAAGAGGTGTGTCAATCATGTCTATCTTATTCGCGAATCGTAGGGTGACAAACTTAAGGTTCGATGACGCATTTGAGAGGATACAGAATACCGGAGAAAAGTTTAGACAACGCCGAAATTGTTTCGGGGAATATTGAAATAGTCACCGAAATTGTTTCGGGGAATATTGAAATAGTTCAAGGTGGTATATGTTAATCTTTGATTAACAAATAGTTCAAGGGGATAAGTGTTAATATTTGTTAATAGGATTAACAAATATTACAATAAATAAATGAAATTATTTTATTTATTTATTGAAAACCCTTGGAATTTTGAGTGGGAATTGATGAGAGAATGAGTGGGTTGAGTGGAGACTCCACCCACATGATGAGGGGAGAGGTGGAGGCACCTAAAATTCGTGGCTGCCTCCCCCTCCTATATAAATAGGTGTTGGACCTCCCTCTCCCCACACAATTGTTGTCATCTCCACCTCTCTCCACCCGCTGCTCCATTCCATGGTCTCCGGCTTGGCGAAACCCTGACCGTGAGATTCTTCACCACCACCACGCCGTTGTTCTGCTGGAGTTCCGAGGGATCCTCTACTTCCGCTTCCCCGCTGGATCGAGAGAACGGAGGTCATCATCAACCGTACGTGTGACCGATCATGGATGCACCGCCGGATTGCGGTGCACATCTTCTCTCTCGAGATCGGTGTGAGTACGACTACGCCAACAACGAGATTTGATCTCGTAACGCTTTGTGTCTTTGAGGGTATGTTCTTCTTAAGACACTCTCTATGCCCGTTGCTTTCATCTCCTAGATTAGATCTTGGCCTTTCGGGTGTCTCTCGCGTAGGAAATTTTTTGTTTTCTATGCAACGAACCCTTCAGTATGGGCCCGGCCAGGAAGATTCGGCCTGTTAGATCTCGGCACACGCGAGCAAGGCAGGCAAGGGAATGAATCGACACACACGTGACACAGGCAGGGAAAAAATGAGCGCCGTCGGCGTCAGCGCCGCAGTAGGTCTGTCCCTCCGCCCTGTCTGTCCGCTCCCCTCCGGCGCATCCGTCTGCTCCGCTCCGGCGGCTCTTCCCCGCCACCCCGTCCGCTTCCAGCCGTCAGAAGGTGAGCATCTCCACCCCCATCCGGTCATCCTCTAAGCGACAGCACCGCGGTCCGCGGCCCGCCTTCTCCGACCGTCCTCGAAGCTGCAGCACCGCTTCTGTACACCTGTCACTTTCGGCCCACCCCACTGCTGAGGTCCCTGCTGCACCGTCCGCCTCCTTGCATTTCTCTTGCTGAAATTTTTCTTTTCCCAGTTCATTACCATGAACAAGCGTTGCATAGCTTTGATTTCCAGGCAGTGAAATGTAGGTGCGAAATAGATGCACATTGCTGTAAGCACACAGCTTTGATTTTCTCCGCAGAAGGATGCACATCTTTGATTTTCAGACTCGAATCCCCTCCCTCGCACCCTTTTCTGGAGTTTTTCTGCTGGCTCGTCCGGACCGAAACTCGGCCTAGCTCGGTCCGAGCCCACTGAGGCGGCTCGATGCAGCTTCCGAGCCAGCTCGCGGCTCGCCCTTTCTGGCTCGAGCCTTGTCCAGGCTCAGCCCGAGTTGGCCTGAGCTGGACCGCGTCCAGCAATATGTACAATGGTTCTCTCTAAATATTGACGCGTCGGATAATTGTTTACTTGGCGGAGAGAAGAAAAAAGACATTTGCCTTCTCTTAGCTAAGAGATCACCTCTTAGCATAATTGTCTCACCACGTATTTGATTAGGATATCTGATTGTTAGTGATAGGACTAAAAAACAAAGTTTTAAATAGCGACTACAGCCCGGCTATAGCCTTCTAAGAGGCTCGGGGCAACGGTTACAACCTTCATAGTTTAAATAGATAATAACCGCGAATAGCCCGGCTAAATGGATATAGCCCCGATTTAGCAGATTAGCCGGCTATATCTTATCCAGGAGACCAAAAAATTTGGTCCAAATTTTGTCAACTCAGTCAATTTTGAAGCTTAAATCAACCATTTGATGGTTAAACTTTTGTTGTGAGGTGCGAGTGCGTTCCATGGCGACATGGTCTCAGGACTACTGAAATATATCATAATACTAAAACTCCTAATTACTCGTACATTTCATATAACTATGTTGTTACATTATGAATATGTGAATAATGGTATATTGTTGTCTAAATTTTAATATGTTTTAATATTTTAGCAAAACAGCTATATGGTTATAACCCGGTTATAGCCCGGTTGTAGCCTTTCGTAGCTTCTGAAATCGCCGGGTTACATGCAATAGCCCGCTATTTTAAAATTTGCTAAAAAATAGCTCATTGTACAACATGATTTTTTTGTCATTATCTATATTAGGTGGTGGAGTTAAGATAAGATAGACTTATCGACCCATTGTACATACCCTAATCGCACCACCTTAAACTAACAGAAACACGAATCTCCCTCAGCTCTATTAATTACTCTCACAACAACCCTTCCTGTGCTACTAGTGACTGATTTTGGAGGTCGCACTTCAAAGCCCGGTGCGCACTGTTTCTCCTCCATCCTCACCTCCCGACTCTCGCGTCTCTCCTCTCTCACATCACCTTATATACCTTGTCGCACACTCACTCTCTTCACCGCTAGCTTAGCTCGTACTGGAAGTCAGGAGCGGGCCGTGTCACTGCTCATATCAAGAAACCTTCGCTCACTTACGCAGTACTTGAGCTAGCTCTCCTATCGGGGCTGGGATGGCGTCGGAGTGGGAACTGGCCATGGGCGTGGAGCTCGGCATGGGACTGGGCGGGTACCACAACCCGTCCATCGCCACCGGCTCCGGCACACCGATGAGCCACCACGTCGGCAACTACTCCGCGGCTGCTCACCATTTCTATGGGATGCAGCCGATGGGCGACGCCAACATGCGCGTGGATGAGCTACTTGACCTTTCCTGCGCGGGCGCCCAAGACTTTTTCCCCGCAACCGCCGACAACGGGAACCACCACCTCTGCGCCGGCGTGGGCGAGCCGTCGGCCACCACTCCGTCCGCCACTTCGTCGGATCACCAGACGTCCATGCTCTCATTCGCCGATGAGTTTTACATCCCCGTAAGCAAGCAACACATCTTGACGATCGCACGGCCACATACATATGCAAATTATGCATACATGCATAATCTAGTGCAATTTGACAGTCGTGATCGAACTGCTAACGATGGTGATGTAATGGATGTGCGTGTTTCAGAGAGAGGAGGCGGCAGAGCTGGAATGGCTATCCAAGTTCGTTGACGACTCCTACTCCGACATGCCGAATTACTCCTCGGCCGCGCATGCGGCAATGGCGGCAGCGGCAGCGGCTAACGCGGTCAGGAACGGCAGTGGCAGCTCGGGTGGTCACGACAGCTGCGTCACGGCGGTGCCAGGCCGCGGCGCGCGAAGCAAGCGGTCACGCGCGAGTGCCGCGGCGGCCGCCGCATGGCACTCCCTCATGCCGCGCCCGCCATCCCAGTCGTCGCCCTCGTCATCCTGCTCGTCATCCGACTTCCCGTCCTCGACGACGGCGCGGCCTAACGGGTCCAACTGCGGCAGCCGCGGCAAGAAGCAGGGGCACGTTATCGGCGGGGAGGTGGGCCTGGTGGAAGGCGGCGTGCGGCGGTGCACGCACTGCGCATCGGAGAAGACGCCGCAGTGGCGGACGGGGCCCCTTGGGCCCAAGACGCTGTGCAACGCGTGCGGCGTCCGGTTCAAGTCAGGGCGGCTGGTGCCCGAGTACCGGCCGGCGGCGAGCCCCACGTTCTTGCTGACGCAGCACTCCAACTCCCACCGCAAGGTCATGGAGCTGCGCCGCCAGAAGGAGCTCGTCCACATTCGCGGCACCCATCGCGTCGACGCCGGGGCGGCGGCTGGTGCCGGCGTCACGGTGACCGTGAAGCCGGAGCTCATGTTCCGTGACTACGGCATCTGTTAATGAAATTAAGCTGGAAGAATGAACGGATGGAGCTAGCATGGATGCACGCAGCTAGCCTAGCCTAGCTAGATCCTTTTACAAAATTCTCGAGGCTCCTTTTCTTACCCTTTTCACCTTCTTTCTCTCCCTAGATATTTTGCATCTTTTTGTTAATTGTGTGTTGTTACCTACAGTACCTCCCTTCTAAGCCCTGTTACGAGAGATCAATGTTAATTAGTACTGTATGTTGGTATAATTGCCGGCCGTGACTAATCCACATTTCCTAAATCTTAATGTAAGAACGACTTCACGGCCTCTTATTGTCAGGATCGTTTTTCTCCGCTTCCTATGTCACCCGTGCTTTTTCATGGCAAATTTTGCCGTTATCGAACGAGTACTAATTAACAGTATCGAGTCTATTTGTTCCCGTTAGCGGCAGTATCTTTCCATGTTGCTAGGAGTACAGTAGTTTGCTCATTGGATTACTACCCAACTAGCTACTCCTCTGACTTCCATTTTTCTCAGCGGTAGGTCAAGCCTGCAAATTAATGGCGAGAAAAAGAAAGACGGGTGCGAGCGGGAGTTGAGCCGGGAATGGGGGACGGGTCGGCATGCACGTGAGGTGGCCCCATCGGGGAGCTTTCCGGCAAGGAAAAGAGAGAGCAACGTTCCGGTCACGTGCCGGTGCTCCACTCCATTACGCTTCTCATCTCTCTTCACTTATTTTAGGAAAGGAGGAGGAGTGTTTACTTTTCCTTTGCCGTTTAGCTTCTCCGTGGGGCTGGGCAGGAAGGCAGGGTAAAGATAGGTTGGGGCGGAGCCCCGTTCCGGCCATGGACGGCATGTGGGTGCAATGCGCACCCTGCCGACTGCATGTGCGTGTTCCTTTGGATGTACGCCCACATGTAGCGGGTGTGGCGAGCTTTCTTGCGGCCACACAAATACTGCTGAACAATCCACGTTTCCTTGTGCTTGGAAAGTCACCATAAGAGCATCTCCTCGGCACTTCAATGGTGCTCTCTTGGGGGGGGGGGGGGGGGGGGGACGTCGGGCGTGTGTCCGCGCCCCCAAATGTCTGTCGCACACAACGGCAGTCTCCAAACAAATCCGGATCAAAACAACAAACAATTTCAGCATCACAAAACGAGTGAAGAAACCACTACAAGTAAATCCGATTCCTACCTAGAGAAATCGAACAACATCGCAGGAAATTTAAACAACCCAGTGCACAACTCAGATAGCATACATTAAAATTTAAACAAGTTCAACTAGAGAAATCGAACAACATCGCCAGAAATTTAACCTAAACCTATCTAGTTATGTCCGATGCCGAGGATACCCGATTCCACAATCTTCCGCAGAGTCCATGTGAGCTCGTACTCGTCCGCCGCCACTTGGAGCGGGTCCGCCGCACCCGGAGGGCCGACAATGTAAAGCTCGTCTTCAGCATCTTTTGACCGCTTGAATGCCGGCAGTACATACTCGAAGAGGTTGTCCCACCTACA
>JAPCYS010002109.1:0-18049 GCA_028641055.1 Alopecurus myosuroides
AAGCAAATAAATAACAGCTATAAAGTAAACTAATTTTTTGTGTGTTTTCAATATAGAGAATAAAAATAAGATAATAAAAAAAGAGATTGAGAGTGAGAGACATCCCTGGCCACAGGACTTCCTTCTCCCCGGCAACGGCGCCAGAAAAAGTCCTTGATGGTGCAGATCTTGCACTCGTTGGGAGACCCCAAGAGGAGAGTGTGATGAGCACAGCGGTAGGAAGTTTTACCCTTAGTTAAGAACCAGGGTTATCAATCCAGTAGGAGAAGGACGATCTTAGGAAGGTTAATGCCACTGACGGTGGTGCTGGCGCTTCACCGGTGTAAGCAACAACGTGGAACCTGCACACAACTGAACCAAAATACTTTGCCCCAACGGTACAGTGAGGTTGTCAATCTCACCGGTCTTGCTAAAAACAAAGATTAGACGTATAGTGTAGAAAATAGTGTATGCTTGCAGAAAGTAGAGAAAGCAGCAAATTGTTATGGTTTGTTTAACAATGTGGAAAATGGACCGGGGTTCATAGGTTCACTACTGGTGTCTCTCCATAAAAGATATCATGCTGGGTGAACAAATTACAGCTGGGTAATTGACAAATAATGGTTGCACCGTAGTGCACAATATAACATGAAGATTACTATGATATTTAGTGCGGGCATTACAACAAGATACATAGACTGACATCCATCTGCATCTATGAATAATAATCCACCCTCAGGTTATCATCTTAACCCCTTAGGTATTAAGTTGCAAGCAACACATAATTGCATTAAACAAAGTGTGTAATGTAAGCAATGATTATACACGCGGGTACTCTCACCGCTGTTTTCTCCCTAATGGCAACAGCACATCCCCCCCTTCACGTTTCTGTCACTCGAGCAAGGCAACAAGGAGGCATGAACCCACTATCAAGCATAAATACTCCCTCTGAGAGTCACTAGAAACTACTTGGCCAGAGGAACCACTAGCAACGGAAAGCATTCAAGATCACAAATAACATATGCAATAAAGACTATAATCAACTTGGCATAAGGTCAATATTCATCGGATCCAAGCAAACACAGCATATAGAATTACATAAGATCAATCTCGATCATGATAGGCAGCTCACGAGATCTAAACATGGAGGCATATGAGGAGGAGACAACCATCTAGCTACTGATATGGACCCGTAGTCCAGGGATGAACTATTCACGCATCACTCCGGAGGAAGGCATGGTGATCTAGAAGCCTCCAGTGATGATTTCCTCTCCGGCAGGGTGCCGGAAAACAGCTCCAGAACCCTCCTGGTCTAGGGTTGACGGTGACGGCGGCTGCGGCACTTTTTCAGGGATTTTTGTCAGGTACTTAGGGTTTTCCATACGGGGGCTTAAATAGGCGAAAGGGCAAAGGCGGTGGAGCTCCAGGGGCCCCACACCCCTAGCTGGTACGGCCAGGGGGACCCACGCCACCCTAGGGTGTGCCCTCTGTTGCCCCTCTTCGACTCCTCTTCGGTCTTATGGATGCTTCCGGGAAAATAGGACTTCCTGGCTTCGAATTATCCAATTCCGAGAATATTTCCAGAACAACTTTTCTGAAACAAAAAACAGCAGAAAATAGGGAACTGGCTCTGGCATCTTGTTAATAGGTTAGTCCCGGAAAACGTATGAAAATGACATAAATAAGGGAGAAAACATATAGCAATTGGCATAATATCATCATGGAGAATCGAAATTAGGAATACGTTTATGAAGTATCACTAAACTATTAACAAGATGTGAAGCGCCAGTTCCCTGTTTTCTGCTGTTTTTGGTTTCAGAAAAGTTGTTCTGGAAACATTCTCGGAACTGGACCCCACAAAGCCCGAAGTGCCTATTTTCCCCGGAAGCATCCATAACACCAAAGAGGACTCGAACACAGGCAACAGGGGGGCCGCACCATAGGGTAGCGCGCCCCCCCTGGCCGTGCCAGCTATGGGTGTGGGGCCCCCTGTCCTCCACCGCCTTTGCCCTTTCGCCTGTTTATTCCCCCCGGATGGAAAACCCTAGGCACCTGATCAAAAATCCCGAAAAAGTTCCGTAGCCGCCGTCGTCGTCAACCCTAGATCAGGAGGGTTCTGGAGCTGTTTTCCGACACCCTGTCGGAGAGGAAATCATCACCGGAGGCTTCTACATCACCATGCCTGCCTTCGGAGTGATGCATGAGTAGTTCATCCCTGGACTACGGGTCCATAGCAGTAGCTAGATGGTTGTCTCCTCCTCATATGCCTCAATGTTTATATCTCGTGAGCTTCCTATCATGATCGAGATTGATCTTATGTAATTCTATATGCTGTGTTTGCTGGGATCCGATGAATATTGACCTTATGCCAAGTTGATTATAGTCTTTATTACATATACTATTTGTGATCTTGCATGCTTTCCGTTGCTAGTTGTTGCTCTGGCCAAGTAGTTGCTAGTGACTCCAAGAGGGAGTATTTATGCTTGATAGTGGGTTCATGCCTCCTCATTGCCTTGTTCGAGTGAAAGAAACGTGAAGGGGGAGGATTTGTTGTTTCCATTAGGGAGAAAACTGCGGTGAGATTACCCGCGTGTACAATCGTTTCTTACATTACACACATTGCTTAATGCAATTATCTGTTGCTTGCAACTTAATACCTAAGGGGGTTCGGATGATAACCTGAGGGTGGATTATTAGTCATAGATGCAGATGGATTTCGGTCTGTGTATTTTGTTGTAATGGCCGCACTAAATATCATAGTAGTCATCATGTTATAATGTGCACTATGGTGCAACCTTTATTTGTCAATTGCACAGCTGAAATTTGTTCACCTAGCATGTTATTTTTATGGGGAGACACCACTAGTGAACCTATGAACCCCGGTCCATTTTCCACACTGTTAAACAAACCACAACAATTTCCTGCTCTCTTTACTTACTGCAAGCATACATCATTTTCCACACTATACGTCTAATCTTTGTTTTCAGCAAGACCAGTGAGATTGACAACCTCAATGTACCGTTGGGGCAAAGTATTTTGGTTGTGTTGTGTGAAGGTTCCACGTTGTTGCTGACACCGGTGAAGCGCCAGCACCACCGTCAGTGGCACCAACCTTCTGAAGGTCCTTTTTCTCCTACTGGATTGATAACCTCGGTTCTTAACTAAGGGGAAAATTCCTACCTCTGTGCTCATCACACCCTCCTCTTGGGGTCTCCCAACGCAAGCATCAACTGCCTCGCCGGGACCGGTTGGCTCATTTCCGTGATGGTGCAGGTCACTCGTTGGAAAACCCCAAGAGGAAGGTATGAAGAACATAGTAGCAGTTTCCCTCAGAAAGAAACCAAGGTTGAATCGACCAATAGGAGATAGAAAACACTTTCAAAGGTTGATGCAGCTGATATGACAGGGCGCACTACCGGTTCAGAAGCAACATGGAACCTACACAACACAATAAAATCACTTTGCCCCAACGAAGCAGTGAGGTTGTCAATCTCAACGTTTTTGCTGAAAAAAAAGAGGTTAAACGTATGGTGTGGAAAACAGTAGGAGAACAATATGAAAACAGTAGTAGCAGTGTGAAAAAAGTGATGGCAGTGGTTGTATTATCAGTATGAGGAAAATGGACCGGGGTCCATAGTTCACTAGTGGTGTCTCTCCAAAACAGATAGATAGCATGTTGGGTAAACAAATTACAGTTGGACAATTGACAGATATAAAGGCTGCACCGTAGTGCATATGCATGACATGATGATTACTATGTGATTCATGCGGGCATTACAACAAAATACATAGACCGTTATCCAACTGCATCTATGACTAATAATCCACCCTGATAATTTCATCTGAGCAAACCTTAGGTAGTAATTTGCAAGCAACACATAATTGCATTAAGCAAAGTGTGTAATGTAAACAATGTAAACATCGTTGTTTTCTCCCTAGTGGCAACAACACATACCCCACCTGTTACGTTTGTGTCAGTCGAGCGTGAGTAAAAGGGAAGCATGAACCCACTATCGAGCATAAATACCCCATCTTGGAGTTACTAGCATCTACTTGGCCAAAGCATCTACTAATCACGGAGAGCATGCAAGATCCTACATAACATACACATGAAAAGAACATGATAGATTGATAATCATGAGACATAGCATTCAATATTCATTGGATCCCAGCAAACACAACATGTAGCATTACAGTAAGATGTTCTTGATCATGTAGGGCAGCTCACAAGATCTAAACATGAGATATAAAGAGGAGAGAACAACCATATAGCTACTGCTATGGACCTGTAGTCCAAGGATGAACTACTCACGCATCATTCCGGAGGCGGGCATGGTGGGGTAGAGCCCTCAAGTGATGAATTCCCCTCCCGGCAGGGTGCCGGGGAGAGCTCCAGAATCCTCCCGAATTAGGTTTGACGATGACGGCGGCCTCAGGTGTTTTTCATGGAAAAGGCTTTTGTATTTAGGGTTAACCTCCCGAGAGGTATAAATAGGTGAGAGGGCAACGTCGGTGGGATAAGGAGCAACGTCGGCCGAGAGGACTACCTCTCTATTAGATGTTACTCTTGGCACAAAAATGAAATAAAAAGGATAAGGAGCGGTTGTTACAGAGGTAACAACTTCCAAGACACAAAAATAATAAAAGAAAATAGAAGAAAACAAAAATAAAACGAAGGAAGACAAAGTGGGTTTCCTCCCACAAGCGATTTTCTTAACGACTTTTATCTAGGAATGAAGAAGGAATCAAGTATTATCAATAAAATCATGGGTAGTCCTCACAAGGGAATCAAAAGGTAACTTCATTATCTTTCTAGGGAAATGTTCCATGCCCTTTTTAAGGGGAAACTAAAATCTTATAATTCCCTCTTTCATATCAATAATGGCACCAACAGTGCGAAGAAAAGGTCTCCTAAAAATGATAGGACAAGAAGCATTGAATTCAATATCCAAAACAAGAAAATTCGAAGAGGACATAATTATCAATTAGCAATAATAAGAACATCATCAATACTTCCCAAAGGTCTTTTAAAAGTGGAATCTATAAGATGCACTCCCAAAATACTCTCATCCAATGGTTTCAAATCAAGCCTATCATATAAACTTTTAGGAATAGTAGAAGAACTTGCGCCAAGATTACACAAAACATTGCAATCTAACTCACTCACTCTTATTCTAATAGTAGGCTCCCAAACATCTTGTAATTTTCTAGGAATAGAGGCTTCAAGTTTGAGCCTTTCTTCCTTAGCTTCAACGAGAGCATTAGTGATATGTTTAGTGAAAGCAATATTTATCTTACTAGCATTAGGATCTTTAGCTAATTTTTGTAAGAACTTAATAACACCAGAGATGGTGCAATTATCAAAATCAAGTTTATCATCCTCAAACATGGTGGAAAATATTTCCCCTAAAGTCATATTATCCTCAAACCCACTTGCAACAATTTTCTCACTAGAAATTTTTTAATCTCCAAACTTTTGGGACTCCTTCTACATAAAGTCATGATATCTCAAATACCATTTTGTTTAAATCAGTATTTTTAGAAGCATTAGGATACTCATTGGTACTGAACGTTTTCACTTCTTCAAAGGGTTAGATGGTTTAATTTTAACTGGCTCACTTTTAGTAGTTTTTTCAGCAATTCCAGCTTCTGATTCTCTTCTAGCACGTATTTGAGCTAACATTCTCATGTTCTCATTTATTTGAAATTTTATAGAATTTATAGGTTCAGTTTTATTGGCCTCAAGAGGTGTAGTCCTAATTTTTAAAATGTCTACATCATGAGCAAGACTATCAACTTTCAGCACAAGATTATCTAGTTTTGCAAGCCTTTCATCAAAAGTTCTATTGAAATCTTTCTTTATAGTGATAAATTATTTAAGCATGTTCTCAAGATCAGAGGTGGAACTTTTAGGATTGTTATAAGCATGGCCATAAGAATTACCATTATAATTAGGATATGGCCTATAGTTGTTACCACCAAAGTTATTCTTGTAGGCACTATTGTTGAAATTGTTTCTAGCAATAAAATTCACATCAATTTGATCATTCTCATTAGCAATCAGAGAGTTCAAGGGAACATTATTAGGATCTGTAGAAACTTTTTTAGATAGCAAAGAAGCAAGCATATCAATCTTATCACTCAAACAAGAGACCTCCTCAACATAATTTACCTTTTTACCTGTTGGAGCCCTTTCTGTGTGCCATTGGGAATAGTTTGTAATTAGATCATATAATAACTTGTTTGCTACACCTAAAGTGCGATTCATAAAGGTTCCTCCTGCAGCTGAATCTAATAAATTTCTTGAATTTTTTTTTTGCATAAAATGTTTGGACAACCATCCACGTAGTTGTTCCGTGTGTGGGACAATTCTTAACCATAGTTTTCATTCTTTCCCAAGCTTGAGCAACATGTTCATTATCATGTTTTCTAAAGTTCACAATGTTACTCCTCAGTTGTATAGTTTTTGCAGGTGGATAATACTTCCCAATAAAAGCATTTTTGCATTTAGTCCAAAAATAAATGCTATTTTTAGGCAAAGACAATAATCATTACTTAGCTCTTCCTCTTAATGAGAAAGGGAACAATCTTAATTTCACAATATCACCATCTACCTCTTTATATTTTTTCATGTCACATAACTCAACAAAGTTATTTAAATGAGAGGCATCATCTTCTCCAATATCAGAAAATTGATCTTTCATGACAAGATTCAACAAAGCAGGTTTAATTTCATAGTAATCTGCTCTAGCGGCAGGTGGAGCAATTGGTGTGCGTATGAAATAATTATTATTGTTACTAGTAAAGTTACAAATCTTGGTAGTATCATTGGTAGCCATGCTTGCAAGATAAAAAAAACTAACAACACAAATTAAAGACTAGAAACTACAGAACTGATTTTTTTGGGTTTTTGATAAAGAGAAAATAAGACTAAACAAAAGTAAACTAAGCAAGAACAAAACAAAATAAAGAGGGTGTAAGTGTGAGACTCCCCTTGCAGCAAGCTAGAATTCACCGGCAATGGCGCCATAAAAAGTACTTGATGCTGACGTGATCACACACTCGTTATTAGACCCCAAGCGGAAGGTATGATGTAGTCTAGCAGAAACTTTTCCCCAGTTAAGGAACCAGGGTGTATCGAACCAGTATGACTTCGTAGTCTTGGATAAGGTTTATTGTTGTCTGGCACGTCAACAAGCGTGGAACCTGCACACATACAGAAACTCTCTCTTGCCCCAACTTTCCGGAAGGTTGTCAATCTTCCGGTCTTGCTGAAAACTAGAGAATTAAACGTATAGAGTCTTGGAAAGTAATAAAAGTAAAAATAGAACAACAAGGAAACAATTTTGAAAGTGCTTAAAAGAAGGTTGCAAATATGAGGAAAATAGGACCGGGGGCCATAAGTTCACTAGTGGTGTCCCTCCAAAGAAAACAAACACACTGGATGAACAAATTACACGTCGGTAATGGACAAATCATGAACGTATAACAATAATATTATGATGATATATAGTTCACGGTTTCTAACATTGTAGGCATTACGTCAAGGCATATTGTCGGGGGTCTACCCCCGGGTAGGGTCATGGAAGGTATGAAGTGATGTCTAAAGTGTTGGCCAGGTCAAGGTTAACCGGCATAAAGCCGTACCTTTGGTATGTCGGAACATGCTTTGTTGTATAATGTTTTGCAGGGGAGACTTGCCTGGGTTATCCGAGTTAGTCTTGGAGAAACCGGGATAGGGGAGGTATCTGTGATCTCGGACGGACGTCAATGCTGCAGGCGTATCTGTGATATCATGGAGCAGTACAGGCGTGTAGGTGCAAGTTACTAGGTGAAATGGTCAGACCGGTACCACTGACTGCGAAGGTTCATCTGAGCAGCGGCTAGGTATGGGTGAGGCCATGTCATGTCTACGACAGAGGCGACAAAGTTGGCGCAAGTGCTGACGCACATTGGACTTTCGGCTCCGTGTTGGACGACGTGCGCTATGCCACAGTGTATTTTGCATGTACCTAGTACCTGTGTCCCTGGGCACCAGTATATAAGGTGCCCAAGCCTTCTTGCATGAGGGACAAAGACTGAGAGACGGGAATGGGAGAACAGCTGAGAGCAGAGAGCTTCTTCTTCTTCCTCTAGCTAGAACAACTCAAGGAGCTTCTTTGTAACCCGGTAACCACTTTTATACAGACCGACAAGCAGGAGTAGGGGCTTTACCTCCTCACGAAGGCCCTGAACTTGGGTAGATCGAGTGTTTTCTTTGTGTCTTCTATGTGCACTTCTTAGCGCGCTATCCCTCCCCGATTCCGACAGCGTCCATCGGCCCCATCTTTAGCCATCCTATGCACTACTAGGAAAACATCTATATGAGTGATGATACCCGTGACGCACGTGCATATCGGCGCGTCACGCCTAATAGCCGTGGCGCACCACCATTCGGTGCGTCGCCCCTATGGCCTTATCCGCGGCGTACCAAACAGACGGCGCGTCGCGCCTATGTGTGGGTCCGGGGTGGCGAACCTCCGAGGTATACCCGTGACGCACCGCGCCGCCGGTGCGTCACGGCTAGGTGAGATAGGCGCGGCGCACGGGACTGCGGTACGTCACGGCTACGTGTTCCACGTACAGCAACCATAGCCGTGACGCACCACGGTCCCGTGCGCCGTGCCTATCCCGCATAGCCGTGACGCACCAATGGCACGGTGCGTCACGGGTATACCTGGAAGCAATTTAAGTGGTTGGGACCACCTCCCACCTCCCATCCCCCATATCTCCACCCCATTTTAGATCTGGTCGCCCCCCACCTCCTCACCACCCTATTTCCCCCATTTTCCCACCATTTAAAACTTATTTAACCTATTTTATTTGATATATATATATATATGTGATGGGAATCTAGTAAACACTCCTCTCCACCTCCATCTCACTTTACCACTTTCTCTTCCATCTTTTTCACTCCCTATAGCCCACATGTACTATCTCGGTCTCGAGTCGGAAGATCTATAGTTGGTGAGTTGTTGGAGGGATATGTTGTATGTATATATATGTGTGTCGTCCGGTATCGGCCGGTGCGTCGTCACAAAAGATTCATATGGTTGCATATATACATATGTGAAATTGTGTTGCGTATTTTTGATGAAAGTTGTGGATGTCTTAAAAATGAGTTGACATGTGTTGCCAAAATGTTGATTCATTTCCATTTCGGCGACCACGCACTCCGAGAATGTCCTATTTCTAGCATAGGTCATGCCGAATTTTTCCGTCGACGACCATGCATGCATCATCCATATATTACGTAATTTGATTCTAATTAATTTGTCCTTTGATCTTTTTTTACTATGCAGGCAACCATGCATATAAGCACATGCACCGTGGCTAGATTTATGAAACATGCGACGGCCGAAATGTTTCGAAATAACATGACGGAGATAAAATGTCCTTGTCGAAGATGCAAACTACAACACTTGATCAGATATGATTGTGGTGACTTGGAGTCGCACCTTATCCGTCGTGGTTTCATGGATGGCTACACTCTTTACCCGACAAGTGATGAAGATGAAGAGTCTGGACATGATGAAGGACATCATGATCAAGATGAAGGACATGATCATAATCAATACGAAGGACATCATGATGAAGATGTCGGACATGATCATAATCAAGACGAAGGACATCATGATGAAGATGTCGGGAAATCGTCGTCGGACTGGGTGCGGGACCCTCATGTTCAAGCTCTGCTTCTCAAGGAGACTAGCAACACCAGAGCTGCTGCTAGAGAGAAATCGAAGTTGTCGCAACTCGAGATAGACGCGGTTACTCCATTGTACGAAGGATGCGTGAGCGAGGATACCCGTCTGAACGTAACGTTAAGGACCCTCGAGATGAAGATAAAACACCGATGGACTGATGCGAGCTACAATGAGAACATGGCATTCTGGCACGGCCGTCTTCCCACGGGGAACAAGTGTCCAACGAGCATCGAGGAGGCCAAGAAAGTCGTGTGCCCTCTGGATTTACTCACGTGAAATACCATGCTTGCATTAATGACTGCATCATCTATCGGGGCGCGGACGCGGAGAGAACCATATGCCCGGTGTGCGACGCAACTCGATACAAGCCAGGGAAGAAGGCCTCTCCTCGAAAAGTGGTGTGGTACTTTACGATAACTTCCCGTCTGCAGCGGTATTTCGCAGACCCCACACAGGCAAAGCTCATGCGATGGCACGCGGAAAGGAAGAAGCCAGAAGAGGATGATGGAATTGATCCGGAGAAGGATGACACGATGCTGACACACCCCTCAGATGCTAGCCAGTGGAAGGCGCTAGACATCGAATACCCTGAATTCGGGGACGATCCAAGGAACATCAGGTTGTGCATGAGTGCGGATGGATTAAATCCTTTTGGCAACCAGAGCATCACCCATAGCACCTGGCCCGTGTTTGTATGTATATACAACCTACCCCCTGGTTGTGCTTGAAGAGGAAGTACATACAGATGAGTATGCTTATTCAAGGGCCAAAACAACTAGGTAACGACATCAATATGTATGTCCAGTTGTTGGAAGAGGAGCTAGCCACGTTGTGGGACGAGCCAGCCAATACGTGGGACGCCTATGGAGAAACGTTTTTCCCAATGAGAGCCGCGCTCATCACGACGGTGCATGACTACCTCGGTTACGGATATGTCGCGGGGCAGGTGACGCACGGATTCTATGCATGCGTTAGGTGCATGGATGACACTACGTATCTCCAGCTAGAGAGAAACCCCGGGTCTTCGAAAACCGTGTTCTTGGGGCATCGAAGGTGGCTTCGCAAGGATGACCCGTGGAGAAAACGCAAAGATCTGTTCAACAATGAAGTTGAGATGCGAAGAGCCCCACGTCAAAGGAGCGGCGAGGAAATCGACGAGCTGTTGAAGAACTGGAAAGAGTGCCCTGCGCCGGGAAAGAAGCGAAAGGCGCCGGCGCCGTTGGAGGGTGTATGGAAAACAAGGTCTGTTCTCTGGGGCCTGAGCTACTTGAAGATTCTCCGCACGCCTCACTGCCTTGACCTCATGCATATCACGAAAAACGTGTGCGAGAGTCTGCTTGGCACCCTGCTCAACATGTCGGAGAGGACCAAAGATGGGCCGAAAGCAAGGAACGACGTGAGATTTTTGAATATCAGGGGCGAGCTCCACGGAGGAAAACCGGATGATGATGATGATGATGATGATGATGTTTTAGATGGGACGGAAGGTCGCCGCAAGGGAAAAAAGGCCAAGAAGACGGAATATTACTGTCCCCCTAAATATGAGGCACACATCGTTACGGTTATGAATCGTCCATTCTGTAACTGATGCTCAATTATGTCAATGCTTGATTATCTTGCTTTTATATTATTCCGGTCCTATGTTCGTTCGATCTTTTGTATAAATGCCGATGATTAAAAGAGTTGGTTCACACTCAGATGGCCTAGGTGGTCCGGTGCGCCTTGTGATTTTCACAAAGTTAGGATCTTGTGCATCCCACTTGGCGCAGCGGCACCACCTAGGCCGCTTGTATGTGTCCACCCTAAATACGAGGCACACAGACCGATGACCATCTTGTTCCTGTTAAGAGGTACTACAGGAGGTGGTGATCCGGGGAAAGGAACGAATGCGAGGGTTTCTGGATTTCTTTCGAACTAAATAATGTCACATATGTAATATGGTTTGTGAGATCCGAAAGAAATTGAACCCTTTGGTGCACATTTGTAATGGTGACATTCCTCAGAAATCCCGTCTGGGGTTATGAACAATGTCGCCGTTATGGATGTGCACAAAAGGGTCCAATTTCTTCCGGATCTCACTATTATATTGATTTTGTTTAGTTTCAAAGATTTCCAGAAACCTTTCCTTCCCCCGCATCGCCATCACGTGTACTTACCTCGTAACAGGCACAAAATGTGAAGGTCCAACTTCGCATCAAGGCCGATGACCATCTTGTTCCTGTTAAGAGGTACTACAGGCAGTGGTGATCCGGGAAAAGGATGAAGATGAGGGTTTCGGTTGGAACTAAAGAACGTCGCATATGTAATATTATTGTTAGTGAGATCAGAACTGATTTGCACCGTTTGGTACATATACGTAATGGGGATATTTTTCATAGCCCCGGACGGGGCTATGGAGAATGTCCCCATTATGCATGTGCACGAAATGGTCCAACTTTGTTCGGATCTCACAAACACTTACGTATGTGATTTTGTTTAGTTTCAACGAAGTTCAGAAACCCTTATCTTTATCCTTCTCCGGATCGCCATCACGTGTACTACCTCGTAACAAGCACAAGATATGAATGGCCAATTTGATCCTTTGTGTTTAACTTTCATCTTATTTATGTAATATTTCTCCATTTACTATTTATTACAGACATGTTTAAAACTATTATTTTTGGTTTTCTTTCTTGTCATTACAGATGCCGAGGTGCTACGTGGTGTTTAGAGGCAGGGTTCCAGGAGTCTACGATCACTGGGAAGACGGCTTCGAGCAGGTGAACAAGTTCAAAGGGAATACCTACAAATCCTACAACACAAGAGTGGCGGCGGAAGCTAGGTGGTTCATCCATCTCGAGGAACAGAAGAAGAAGAAGAAGAAGAAGAAGTGGATGAAGACCATTGCCGCCGCTCTTGTCACCGTCGCCTCGCTCGTCATGCTATGGTTCCTAGCTAGATGATTAGGTTATCGGCGACTAGATAGGTCACTTGTAACGATGATGAAGCATCGGTCCCGATGATTAACCGTCTGATGTAGGTCACTCGTATCTATTTGACTCTGATAAACACTTTGTATTCATAGTCAACTGTTTGATGTAGCTATTCGGAATTCTAAGCAGTATGATCAACTATGATATATTATTTGTTTGTCACAGAACTGTTTTGATACATTTTGTCTACTGATATTCTTCTGTATTTGAGCTGTATGTACCTGTATAAATACGGTACTGCGTATTTTAAAAAAAATACAGCATAGTATAGCCGTGACGCACCTAAAAGAATATCCGTGACGCACCTAAGAGGATAGCCGTGACGCACCCAAATGGATAACCATGGCGCATCAGGGAATTTAGCCGTGGAGGCATTACATAGCCGTGACGCACCTAAAGTCGTAGCCGTGGCGCACCTCCGAAATTAGGCGTGACGCGCCGCAGAGTAGCCGCAGCGCACCGCGCCCGTGTGTCACGGGTATGAATAGGCGCGGCGCACCAGGGGGGTGCGTCACGGCTAAACCCATAGGCGCGGCGTGATAGCCGTGATGCCTCTAGGTGCGTCACGGATAAGCAAAATGGTGCGTCACGTATGACCTTTTCCCTAGTAGTGATGGCATCTGCCGTGATACCATCACGACAGCTAGCCCACCGTGTAGGAAATAGTGACATACATGGATGATCATCAGGTACTTGGTTGTGATATTAGCATTATTATACATTATTTTGAAAGTTAGGCATGCCGGTGATGTTGTAATTTCCCTCATCTTTTGAATTATGTCCATATATTCTTGTGAGCTTCCCTTTCAAGAACAACCAAATTGAAGATGAAGTGGATCAAAGAAGTCCAATGTGATAGGCGACATTTTATAACTTCATTAGGAGTGTCAATTGCCTGCTAGATAGTTAACTTAGCCTGCCTAGAACACCCAAACCCCCGCATCGCCCTCCTCTGGCGACTTGGGGGGGGGGGGGACCCCTAGCCCGCTGTCGATTGCCCCCTCCTCACTCCTCCCCACGCATCGCCGCCGCCGGAGGGGCACCGACACAAAGGGAGGCACGCGCCCCCAGGAAGGGTGCGGTGGGGCGTTCTCGGTTTTGCTGCTCTGGAGGATTCCCCGACCGGAATCTTGGAGGACGGCGCACTACGTGTTCGTGGCGGGGCTGGAGCTCGGTGCAGTGTGCCTTCTGCGGCTTGTCGTCGCCCCGGCTGCTGATGAGCGCGCCGGCATGGAGAGACCTCCGTGGCGTGGTTCAAGCATCTCTACGCTTGGATCTGGTACAGGGAGTGTTGCGGCTGCCGGTTGCTTGGTGTTGCGCTGGTGGGCTGGCAGAGGGGAGGATGCTAGGGCGGCGGCCCCGGGATGTGCTCGGCGTCTTTCGCTGGTGAGCGGATGTGGTCTGCGGATCTGCCCGTTGGAGACCATGCTTTGGCCGCTGGAGCAAGAGGTGCTGCACGGCGACGCCACGAAGAGGTGCTTGGTGGATGACGACGACGAGAAGCTGTGATACATGTCATGCACCGCCAATCTTGATGCTTTGGTATCCATATTCGACTAGTTTTCCCTTTTGGGTCGTGTAGAGGAGTGCCGAGCGAAAGCTTAGCGCCGACCTTGTCGGTATCGGCAACGGCGGCACTCTTGGCGCCATTTTTCTCCTTGGAGGTGTTTGTCGTGGAGCTCCGTCTGCACGGTCGTCGGGGCTTGCCCTCTCGGGAGAATTTCCTAGCTCCGGATTCCCGGGCGAGCGATGGCGGCGGATACGCCGCTCCCTCGTTGGATGCATTGCCTTGGAGAGTTTGCTTGTGGCTGCTTGCTCTGGTTCCTCTTGTCGATGGTTTGGCAGATGTCGGGGCGGCGGCCCCAGGAGGTTGTGCTTGTGCGCCGAGGCGGCGGCCTCGGGATCCATCGCGGGTGGTCGCCTTATGGGGTAAGGCCGTCACTCGTCATGGCTTGGGTGGAAACGTTGTGTCGCTAGTGTGACGGCTTTGTCGGCTCGGTCGACACGTCATGCGTAACCGTGTCCACGGTCACCCGCCAAAGAGGCGCCCATATGTTATTGGTACATCAAAGAGAGGAGTAGAAGCGGGCGTCAATATGGAAGATCAGAGGGCATTCGACAGTGCGTGGTAATTGCTAAATTAGATTCCTACCAGAGATTGAAGCGGCAACATCTTGCCGGCCAAGCGAGAGTTCCTTTTTCCTTTTAATTTTTGCTTGGGTCGCACCTAGGTGGGCTGGCCGGATGGGCCTAGAGAGGGAGGCTAGAAGTGTTGTAGGTTCCGTTGGGTTGGGCTGGACAGTGTTTTGATCCAACCATGACGCCAAGCCAGCTAGCCAGTGCTACGAAGAGAAGAAGGTAAAAAAGGACTACCGGACGAGGGATGTGATAAATGAAGTTAGTGGGGGACCAACTTTATAGATATTATAGATAATTCTTGGGAAAAATTCCCACATTTTTTCATTCTCCATTTTTTTTTTTGAAAACCAGGAACTGACCGGAAGGTCCTTTTATTCATAGGAAAAGAGGAGAAAATAATTGAAAATATAAAAAACACTACCCATCCACTTGATTCAATGGAAATTTAGAAAAAAATTGTTTTAGTACCAACTTCAAGTTGATAATAAGTGAACGTTAAAATAAAAAAATGTGGAATTTGGGCATTCAAAATGGTGCTGGTGTCCTGCGTCTATATTTGACCACTCTAAAAAATTCTTATAGTTCCATGCAATGATTTGATTATTTAAATTTGAAGGGTGTGGGAGTTTTATTGCTAAATTGATAAAATATGAATTACTCATAGATGGATTTGATGGACTAGGACAAGGCAAGTTTTGTGGACTCAATCCCTGCCTCCCTCTATCTGCTTCTCCGCTTAGCATGTGCGGTGGTGGTCTTCGCCCAGTTGTGGGAGATTCCTTTGCTCATGTGAGTGTAGTTTCCACATCAAGACCATGCTGATGACCGGTTATCTCCCAATATGAATGCCCTTTTTGACAATTTGGAGTTCGCAACTCATGGTGTCTTAGATCTGCTGCTGCACTTTGAGTATCAAGTCTCGAGCTCCGAGTGAAAGCCCCTACATCTGGTTGCACTTGCCAATGGCGGTGTTTATGCGCCGTTATCATCATGAGTGCATTTCTTGGAATTTGGTTGGACCAACTTCTTCCGGATAAAACCTTTGACCTTTTCTTTCAACGATTGCATTCGGCGACGACGATGGTTAAGCAACGTTCTACTTTTGGAGACTCTGCTTAATTTTTTAGGACCGTTCTCGCAGTTCATGTGTTGCTTAGGGTAGCGATTGATGTGTTGTGTGTTACAAACGTGTCGTTAATGTTTTCTTATCTTTCTTTCTATTTTTTAAGTAAGCCGATTGTATCCGCAATGTCTAGATTGCTCTTGCCATTTTACCATTGCAAATACCGGATGTACTTGGTACCATCTTTATTGCAAATACCCAGTTCGTTAGAGACCATAATCTTGATTTCATTGCATTACTTGAGACGGGTAGATCTTCGTTCGCCACTCATTTTTTGCAATTTTTGGCTGGGGGTAGGGATTTCACATGGTTTTTCCTCCCCCCACATGGGCGTTCCGGTGGAATGTTAGTTGGTTTTAATAATATTACTCTCTCAGCACAAACCGTTGTGTCTGGGGATTTTTGCCTCAAGTTTCATGTTAAGACCATAGCGGATGGATTTCTATGGGCTTTTGTTATAGTTTACGGGGCTGCACAAGAGTCAAAGAAACCTGATTTCCTCGCGGAGTTAGTCTGTATTTGTGACAATGAAACTCTTCCGATATTGGTTGGGCGGGGGGGGGGGGGGGGGGGGGGGATTTCAATATTATTAGGCGTCAGGAAAAGAAGAGTAACGATAATTTTAATGCTAGGTGGCCGTTCATTTTTAATGCCATCATTGATAGTTTAGATTTGAAAGCAATAAAATTATCGGGTAGACAATTTACGTGGGCTAGTTGGGGTGATAATCCGACTTATGAGAAGCTAGATCGTTTTCTAAACAGTATCGAGTGGAAGCAGAAATATCCTTTGGTAACGGTGCATGCTTTGACTCGGACGGGGTCATACACCTTTGCTTTTGGATTATGGGATACAACCTCACGTTGGTAATAAGAGTCACTTCTCGTTCGAACTCTCATGGATGCGTCAGGAGGGTTTCTATGAATTAGTGCGTAGAGAATGGATGTCTATGAATATTGGGACCACTCCTGTCGAGAGGTGGTAGAATAAGATTAGGCATTTGAGGCAATTTTTGCGTGGCTGGGCTAAAAATCTTAGCGGTGAGTATAGAGAGATGAAAGATAAATTAACAACGCTCATTGATTTGCTTGACATTAAGGCGGAATCAACTCCTTTGAGTGTAGCCGAGCGGGCTGCGAAAAAGGAGACTGGTGAATGTTTAAGAAAATTGAAACGGGAGAAAGAATCCAAATGGGCTCAGAGGGCTAAAGTTAAATACATACAAGAAGGAGGAAGTCTACCTTTTAAATACCTTGGTATACCAAGTCATCATAGAAAACTATTCAATAAGGAGTGGAAACCGGTTGAGGATAGGTTCGATAAAAATCTCAGTTCTTGGGTAGGAAAATTGTTATCTTATGCGGATCGCCTCATTTTGATTAATTCGGTCCTATCAAGTTTACCTATTTTTCTTTTATCATTCTTCGAAATACCTATCGGGGTTAGGAAACGATTGGATTTCTACCGATCAAGATTTTTTTGGCAGAGTGACGTGAAGAAGAGAAAATATCGACTCACGAAATGGAATATTGTATGTCGTCCGAAGGACCAAGGTGGTCTAGGGATTGAAGTATTACAATTTAAAAACAAGTGTTTGCTAAGTAAGTGGTTGTACAAAATCTTGACTGAAGATGGGTTTGGCAGGAACTCGTCTCTAATAAGTATCTTGGGGATAAAACGTTATCTCAAGTACAGGCTAATCCTTCGGACTCACCTTTCTGGAAAGGGATTATGAGAGTGAAGAATAATTTCTTTTCACGTGGCAAGTTTTCCTTAGGGAACGGACAGCAAGTGCGTTTTTGGGAGGACACATGGTTAGGTGATGAGCCGTTATCACAACCATATCCATCCTTGTATAATGTGGCCTTACATAAGCATGTTATGGTAGCAGGCGTGCTAGCACATAACCCTCTAAACATTCGGTTTCGTAGGAGTATGTCGAGTCACAGGAGAGATCGCTGGTTGCATTTGGTAGAGAGGTTGATGGGGGTTTCTCTCACTAACGAACTTGATGTGTTTCATTGGAAGTTAACGATTGATGGATCGTTCTCTGTAAAATCGTACTATGCTGATTTGATGCACGGATCCAC
>JAPCYS010000901.1:0-16667 GCA_028641055.1 Alopecurus myosuroides
TATCCTTTTTAATATTGTTGTAGATATGTTAGCTATTCTTATTGCTAGGGCTAAGGAAAATGGACAAATTGGAGGTCTAATCCCTAACCTAGTTGATGGAGGTTTGTCTATTCTCCAATATGCAAACGATACCATTTTATTTTTAGAGCATGATCTAGACATGGCTCTAAATCTTAAGTTAATTTTGTGTATCTTTAAGCAACTGTCGGGGCTCAAGATTAACTTCCACAAGAGTGAAATTTTCTGTTTTGGAAAGGCTAAGGAGGTAGAAAGTAAGTACAATTTTATTTTTTTTTGTTGTGAGTCTGGATCTCTACCTTTTAAGTATTTGAGAATCCCTATTCATCACAGGAAACTTAAAAATTCAGAGTGGCACCCAGTGTAGAGTCAGTTTGAGGACAAACTTGGGTGTTGCAAGGGTAAACTTCTGTCGTATGAGGATCGCTTAGTGCTGATTAATTCGGTTTTATCTAGTTTACCCATGTTTATGCTTTCTTTTTTGGAAATTCCTATTGGAGTTTGCAAGAGGCTGGATTTCTATAGATCGAGACTTTTCTGGCAGAGTGATGAGACAAAACACAAATATAGAATAACTAAATAGAATATTATTTGTAGAGCCAAGGATCAAGGTGGATTAGGGGTGGAAGTGCTTGAGCTGAAAAATAAGTGTTTATTAGGTAAATGGTTGTTTAAGATTCTTACGGAAGAGGGTGTTTGGCAGGAATTATTGCAAAACAAATACCTTCATAGTAAATCTTTAGCTCATGTTGAAGCACAACCTAATGATTCTCCCTTTTGGAAAGGTCTAATGAGAGTTAAGGAGGACTTCTTTCGTAGAGGTTCTTTCAGAGTTGGGAATGGGGTGGTAACTAGATTTTGGGAAGACACTTGGTTAGGTCCAACTACTCTCTCAAATCAATATCCTCTTCTCTATAATATTGTGGAATATAAAAATGTTTCAGTTGGTGAGGTATTTCACAATGCTCCATAACTTAATATTTCTTTTCGTAGGAATTTCGTGGGTAATATGTGGGATATGTGGTCTCATTTATGTTTGCGGTTATTGAATGTTTCTCTTGTTTCCACTGATGATAAGTTTCATTGGAATTTGACACAGAATGGGATGTTCTCTGTTAAATCTATGTATGAGGATATGATGAATGGCCATGCCATTTTTCTCAAAACTTACTTGTGGAAATTGAAGATTCCTCTCAAGATTAAAAATTTTATGTGGTTTTTAGATAAAAGGGTTTTACTGACTAGACATAATCTTGCTAGGAAAGGAGACACACATTATTCCTTTGTGGGAATGAGGAGTCAGCTGAACATCTTTTTATTTCTGGCCCTTTTGCTAAACTTGTTTGGCGAGTGATTTTTTGTACTTATAACATACCTCCCCCCTCCAACTTGACTAATATGTTTGGGAATTGGTTAAACGGGATTGATAAGAAGACTAAAGATAGGATTAGAATAGGAGGGTCGGCCATTTGTTGGGCCATTTGAAATTGCAGGAATGATGTTGTTTTTAACAGGAAAGATCACTTTCATGTTTTACAGGTTATCTTCTCGGCAGCTCATTGGATCCAGCTATGGGCCTTCTTACTGCGTTCGGAGCAGAGGAAACTTATGCTTGATGGCTGCAGACGTCTCCTTATGGTGGCACAAGATTTTTTTCTCCCTTCATACGTGGCAACATATTAATAGGCTTTTGTAGTTCTATTTTTGTATTAAGGGAGATCTTTCTTTCTGTAAGAAGTTTGAGTTTGTAAACTTTACACAAGATGAAACTTAATAAGCAATAAAAAATTGTGTGCATCACTCGATGCAGAGGCTGGGAAATACCCCTTTTCAAAAAAAAAACATTGAAACTTCATATAGAAACTTTTTAAGGAAAGGAAATGAAATTGAGAAGAAGGGTAAATTCTTAGATAAATGGGAGAAAGTATGTATGCCAAACTCAGCCGGAAGACTTGGAGTAAAAAGTTAAGAACACAAAACCTTGCACTAATGATGAACAAACTTGCTAGCCGAAAGGTGGACCGAAAAGAAGCAGGTATCGGGGCAGCAAAAACCGTGAGATAGCAGACGGGCCCGACCCCAAGCCGGTCCAGTCCATAGCGCGGCGAACGAAGTAAACCTAGGCCGGTAAAACCCGCAGCAAGCCAATGGGCGGACTCCTAGGCGCAACGCGGCCCCGCGTACACTAAGACTAAAGGCGGCGAGACCGCTTCATAGCGCCATGAGCATCTTGGGAAGCATCGGCGAGCGAACATGAGAAAAGGAGGTGGGTGGAGTGATTGCCGAAATCAATGTTCTCGCCAGCTCGAGAGGATGTCGCGAATGGATGGCTGGGATCTGTCCCGAGGAGCAAATCGGACAGCCTCAGAGCTCTAAACTCGAATGGGGCGGCTTGAGAGCTCACTATTTATTTATTTATTCTTTTACTTGTGTGCATCCGTCATGCCAAGGGCATTACGTTGTAGCAGAGGCTATGTGTAATTGATATCTTCGCGATATTAATATCGTCTCATTAGATGACCAAAGTGAAACATGTTGCCAGGTACCTTTTGTATTATTAAACCCTCTTCAACTTGAATTCCATCGCGTATATTTTTTTCGACGTGTTCGCGGTGGAGGAACAATACTTAACTTAAACATCTCCTAGATAACCATCCATTTGTTTCACTTTCAACCAAGGCAGCAGGACATCCTCGTGCCTGCCCTTGCCAAGCAGCAAGCTGCTAGCTACGCGAGGGAGAATGCATGTAGCCACGAAACGTGGTAGAAAACCGGGGTTCATGGCAAGAGCAGCAGCCTAACAAACAACATTATACAAACCATAGAGTTCCAAGAATGCGTTATGGGAGTGGGGGCATGAAGCGTAACAGAAGGACGCGCAGTTGCCTTTGCGCCCGCAGCAGTTGCATCCGAATCGGTCGGTCGACCCCGCGTGATTATAAAATGGCGAGACATTCAGGCCACTCTGGTTAACTGTGATGCTCACCGAGCGATGAATTTGTTTCTCCACAGGAGATCGTCGGACATGGCGTTTCCCCTGGCTGCCCTGTTTTTCCTGGTCACGGCTAGATGGTGCCTGCAGGTCGCTCATGCCGGCCGCCAGGTGTTCGACGTCATGGACTTCGGTGCGATCGCCGACGGGGAGACGGACGACTCCAAGGTAAAATCGGTCGTCGGGGTTTAATCACCGTGTGTGCCACGAGGAATTTGTAAGACATTCTTTGGCCTTTGTGCAGGCTTTTCTAAGGGCGTGGATGAAGGCCTGCGCGTCGCCTGGGAGGCCGGCCGTCGTCGTCCCCAAGGGCGAGTACCGGCTCCACCCGGTGATCTTCCGCGGCCCGTGCAAGGGTTACATGGAGCTGCGCCTCGGCGGCGTGCTCCGCGCGCCGGACGACCTGGCCGCGTTCCGGGGCAGCCACGAGTGGATCAACTTCGACAGCGTCGACGGGCTGCTCGTCACGGGCGGCGGCACGTTCGACGGCCGCGGCGCCTCGTCCTGGCACCTCAACGAGTGCCCCAGGAATCCCAACTGCACGCCCCTCCCCGTCGTAAGCCACGCGACTTTTCTCGCCGTGTCAGCCAGCATCGATCGCCATGTGAAGTTTTGCTTGACTCTGCACGCTCCGGGCATGCAGTCGTTAAAGCTGGGGAGCGTGCGCAACGTGACCATCACGGGAGTGACGTCGCTGGACAGCAAGTTCTTCCACGTGATCATCATCGGCAGCCAGGACGTGGCCATCCACCGCGTCACCATCCGGGCGCCGCGGGACAGCCCCAACACGGACGGCGTCCACATCCAGGGCTCCTCCGACGTGCGCATCACCGACACGGCCGTCGCCACGGGGGACGACTGCGTCTCCGTCGGCCCCGGTAGCGCCAACATCACCGTGACGGGCGTATCCTGCGGCCCGGGACACGGCATCAGCGTGGGCAGCCTCGGGAGGCGCCCGGGGGAAGAGGACGTGCGCGGGCTGCGTGTGTCCAACTGCACGCTCGCCGGCACGGCCAACGGCGTGAGGATCAAGGTGCGCGCGGCTCCGGCCGGGCCGTGCTCCGCTCGTGTCCGAGGACATCGTCATGAGGAGGGTCCGCAACCCTATCATCATCGACCAGGAGTACTGCCCCTACAGCTCCACCTCCTGCCGCCATGAATCGGTCAGAACCAAATATCTCATCCAATTTCTTGTCGAGGAAATCGACCGTATGCACGGTTTCAGTCCCTCACTTGGCTCGATCTGCTCATGCAAGCGCAGCTGCCGTCCGTGGTGAGGATAAGCGACGTCAAGTTCAAGAACATTAGGGGCGTGTCGGCGACCCAGGTCGCGGTGAAGCTGTCGTGCAGCGGCGCAAGCCCGTGCCACGGGCTGGAGCTCAGGGACATCGACCTGAGGTACGTCAAGCGCGGCGTCGCCACCGAGTCGCGGTGCGCCAATGTCGCGGGTGGAATTGCCGGCGGCACGCTCGTACCCCCCTCCTGTATATAAGCGCTGTCAGAAAAATCAATGTAATCAGATCGTAAGACTAGATTCCATGCGTCTGTTGCATGCGGCATTGAGAATTAACACAGGACTCATCTTTTGCTTCTCTGTTGTACACGACTGTAGCGTACATGGTTGACGGGATTGAAATGTCTACTTATACTACTAAAAGTCTATAAAACAAAATAAAGAGAGCTAAATACAATACAGGTCGCAATACTTGTCCACTACGTGCAAATTAGTCCCACTACTTGTAAAATAGGACCAGATGATTCTAATACTTGTCCACTAGGTGCAAAATAGTTCCAAATACGTCTGGTGTGGGAGCTGCTAGTTCCGAGAGCCTACCAGCTTGTTCGATTAGAGATAGAGATAGAAGGGAGAGAAAGAGCAGGGCCCGCCACTGGTAGACGCGTGCGCATCCTCGTGGCACCGTTGCCACGGTCAACCAGCAAGGAGCTCCCCTGGTCTGGTGTTGACACGTGACACAATTATTTCGCATCCCTACATAATTTTCGTATAGAACCTATGACCTTATTGCTGCTGAGCGGCGTAGGCCTCACTTGTCATAGTTAGGGAAAAATCGAAAAATATAGAGGAGGCGCAGGATTCAAACCCACGACCTCTGGCAACAAGGGTTGATTCGTTGCCACAAGAGCAGACATGCATTTGTGTCCGCTATGTACGCTGAAATTTAAATATTCGATTTGGTGTTGCTATTTTTATGCAATGCAATGTACTTCATCCATATCAAAATATAAAATGTTTTAACTTTTTCTAGACAAAATGTATCTAGACATGTTTTAGTGTGTAGATTCATATGCATATTACACTACACCATATCTAGATACATTTTATCTAGTAAAAGTTAAAACATTTTACATTTTAATACAGAGGGAGTAGCTGACATCTTTTAAATGATAATAAACCTTACTCTTATTCTAATTAGCTCTAAGCAGGCCAAATAACTACCACGTATATTCATAGCAGTTAAAGACTTGGTGAAATAGTCTACTTTTCTATAATGAAGTACTATTTGATAGGTCCACTTTTTTAATTTTCGGTTTACATGTGAATATTAGATATCGTTGCCACCAGTATTAGCGTAAATGTTAAATATTAAATATATTTATTATTTACTTCTCTAGCTGCAATGGATATATCTGGTAGTTATTAGGTCTCTTTAGAGCTAATTAGAATATGAAGTAGGTTAATTATAATTTAAAAGATGTCACCTACGATACATTGGAGATAAAAAAAATAGCGACAACGAATGTAATAACAAAGTTTCATCGTACTCAATTAACACGTAGTTGAGTTTGGTGCAGTGGCAACGAATCAACGCTCGATGCGAGAGGTCACGGGTTTGAATCCCTTCACCTCCTATATAATTTCTGGATTTTTTTCCCTGACTATGAAATGTGGGACCCACGTCGCTCAGCACGACTAAGGTCATAGGTTCTATACGAAAATTGTGTATGGATGTTTTTGCAAAATAATTGTGCCACATGTCAACACACCAGACGCACTTGGGACTATTTTGCATCTAGTGGACAAGTATTAGGACCACCTGATCTCATTTTATAAGTAGTGGGACTAATTTACACCTACTGGGAAGGTATTGGGACCTGTAGTGTATTTAGCTCAAATAAAAAGGAGACTAAATAGAAGGAATTATAATACACAAACAGGGGCTTACTTAAATGTTGTGCCTGCAATATATTATCTTAGCTTCCATGCATAATATGTTCACAAATGTTTAAATGGTTCGGTCGTTGTGCCTGGCCGTGCTTATGGCGCGGGTGGCGTTGCTGCAGCGGTGGCTGCGCGGCGGTGGTGCTCAAGCTCGAGGTGGCGGCAACGAGCGCGGAGGTCCGGTCGAGCTGGTCTGTGCGTGGGCGGCGCGTGCCGGTCCCGATCTGGGCCTGCCACGGGCCAGGCGGGCCTGTGGTGGTCTGGGATGGGCGGTGAGGCGGACGACCCTGGCGCGGCGGAGGCCGCTGCTGGACGTCGTGATGCTTTGCCCTGGGCAAGAGAGCATCCGTGTGTGGTCGGGTTAGATCTGAGCCAGGCGGGCCTGGGTCAAGTGACGTCCTTGCGGTCCGGTGAGCCATGGCCTGCTTTCTGGTTTCCGATGCTGCGTAGGGGCATTGGTCGGCCTTGCTGATGGGCGGTCGCCTCGCTCCTTCTCTCTGTAGGCGTGCGTGACTTTGTAAGGTGGTATCATGGTGGCCATGGCAGGTTACGGTGGGGGCTAGCATATTGTGTGGGGATTCCGAGGAGGCCGTAGCTTGCGCAATCGAGGCTGCCTGGTGGTCGGAGGTGCCGACTGCCTAGGTGGCCCCCCGTTGGGATCTTGTGGGGCGCTGGCTGCAACCCGCTCCAGAGGTGTTGTTGGCAGGTGGCCGGCGACACCAGTATCGGATGGGCTATCCCCACATGTGGCCTGGTGCGTGCTCACTAGGCAGCTGTGGCAGCGGCGCTGCCCGGCTATGACCCCCCTCCGGCTTTTCCTTCTGGTGGGTTCTTGGAGGATGGAGTTGGTGGTGTTCGTGCGTTATGGTGTCAGAGAGAGGCTTGGCGTTGGATGATAGGGCGGCGGCCCTAGAGGTGGGAGTCGCGGTGTCAGTGGACGGGGCCGTGTTGGTGGCGTGGTGGCTAGCGACCGACGTTCGGTGGTGGTGGTGCGACAGTTTGGTCGTACCACATTTCAGGTGGGGAAAGTGTTTGCCAAGGTGAAAACCTTGTCTAGTGTAGGCTAGACCGGCCGTGTGGGCGTTCGTGGGCGTCCTCTCCTTCTTGAAGGCTTCGTGGAGGCATTTCCCCCTCATAAATACTCCGGGTGAAAACATTGATCTTGGGATCGGGCGGTGGCGACGCTCCAGTGTCGTGTCCTTCTTAAAGGCGCTGTCTTTGGAGCCCTTGTTTTGTCGGTGTTGGGCTTCGCCTCTTCGCGGTGACTCATTCACGGTTGAGGGATCCATCAACTTCAAGCGGTGCTTTGTTTTTCTAACTTGTTGTTTGCTTGAAATTGTTTGGGGTAGTGTTGTCGTTCTTTAGCTCCCCTGTATCTTGTTTTGGGTGTGTTTGTGGTATTGTGTTTGTATGCAGTGTGTTTGTACGCTGGTGTTTGCTTTATTTATAAAGCGGGGAGAAAGACGGTTTCGTGTATTGATAATTGATAAGATTACAGAGAGAGGCAACGCTTATATACAGTCAGAGAGGCGGTTCTGATCCTAGCAGAACGAAGATGATAAGTGCATGCAGCGATCCATGCGATGCATGGATAAGTACTAACTGACCTAGTCTAGACCTATCTGTGTCGATCTAACATCCCCCCGTAGTGTCAATGGTAGCTTCCCGAATGGTGAGACAGGAGCAAAATTGCCGAAAGGGACACGTGGTGAGCCCCTTGGTGAACACATATGCAAACTGAGAATCAGTGGATACATGTGTCACTCGAACTTTGCCAATCTGCACCTTGCCACGAACGAAATGGATGTACACTTCAATATGCTTTGTTCGACAATGTTGCATCGGATTTGCAGAGAGGTACACTACAGAAATATTGTCACAATAGACAACTGTAGACTTATCAACCGGTCGGTGGAGTTCCTGCATGAGTTGACGGAGCCAACAACTTTCTGCAACCACATGGGCGACGACGCGGTATTTTGCCTCAGCACTAGAACTGGAAACTGTTATTTGGCGTTTGGCAGACCAAGAAATAAGATTGTCACCAAGGAATACACGGAAACCAGTGGTGGAGCGACGGGTGTCAGGGAATCCAGCCCAATCCGCGTCAGAGTAGGCAGTGAGGGATGTAGTGGAAGAGGGGATGATTTTGGTGCCGTAGTCAAGTGCCCCTTTGATGTAGTGAATAATGCGCTTGACAAGGTTCAAATGAGACGAGCAAGGTGAGTGCATAAATATACGCACTTGGTGAACCGCATAGGCGATTTCTGGTCGGGTGAGGGTAAGGTATTGTAGAGCTCCGGTAAGACTACGGTAGTAAGTAGGATTATCAAGGAGATCACCATCATGAGCAGATAGTTTGAAGCTAGGGTCAATGGGAGTGTTTACTGGATGGTATTCAGACATGCCATCTCGTTGAATAATATCAAGAGCATATTGAGTTTGAGAAAGGTGAAGACCATGGGAAGAGCGAGTAACAGAGATGCCAAGGAAGTGGCTAAGTGGGCCAAGACCTTTCTTGGAAAATTCGTGACTAAGAGTAGAGATTATGGAGTCGAGAAAGGACTAAGAGGAGGCTGTAAGAACAATATCATGAACATATAAAAGGAAATTAGGCTATGTGTTCGGTAGTGCAAAAAATGAAGAGAGATGTGTCGGATTTGGAGGCGACAAAACCCATAGAGGTGGCAAAGGTAGCGAAGTGGGTGAACCAAGCACGCGGGGCCTGTTTTAAACCGTACAAATATTTTCGTAATAGACAAACAAAGGAGGGTTTGGTGGTGTCTTCAAAACTCGACGGCTATTGACAGTACACGGTTTCAGAAAGGTGGCCGTGTAAGAAAGCGTTTTTAACATCAAGTTGATGGATGGGCCAGTGGGAGCAGACTGCTAGAGAGAGAACAAGGCGGAGAGTGGTAGGTTTAACGACAGGGATAAAAGTCCCGTCGTAATCTATGTCATGTTCTGGTGAGAAACCGCGAACAACCCACCTGCCTTTGTATCGAGCGAGGGTTCCATCCAAATTGTATTTGTGGCAGAAAACCCATTTGCCACTTACAAGATTTGCACCAGCGGGCTTGGGAACAAGATTCCAGGTGTGGTCAGCTAGGGCCTGACGATATGTGTGAGGAAGAGGAGATATTGGAGTAACAACGGAAAGATCGAGAATGCAACGTGGCTTGAGAATGCTGCATTGAAGACGGGTGCGAGGAGCCATGGGTGGTGGTGGTGGTTGAGCGTGACGGCTAGCAGTAGCCGGAGGCGTGGTAGGAGGGCTCGAGGAGGAGGTCGAAGATGAGCTTGTAGTGGAGGTAGACACGGGCGCGGGAGAGGGTTTGGTGCTGCCAGAGGAAACGGGCGAGATGTGCTGCCGGGCAGAGGAAATCAGCGAAGAACTCTGCCGGGCAGCGTTTGGATGCGCAGAAGTGGGGGATGCGGGCTGGGGAGGGGCGGTTGCGGCAGGTATGGTTACGGTAGGATGCGGTAGGGTCGAAAGATGAGAAAAATCATAGGAGGGAGGGGAGGATTGGGTGTCAGAGGCAAAGGGAAATATGGTTTCATCGAAAGTGACATGACGGGTGGTGTAGACGCGGCGAGTGGGGATGTGATAGCAGCGGTAGACATTTTTGCTCGGTAGCGTATCCGATGAAAAACACAGGGGAGAGAATGGGGAGAGAGTATATGGGGGATGGTGGCAGATAGATTGGGGTAGCAGAGGCATCCGTAGACGCGAAGGTGGTCATAGGATGGGGGCGGTAGAGAAGAGGTCTTGGTGCGGTGTTGTGAGATCGACGGCTTTTGTGGGACGCAGATTGAGAAGAAGAGTGGCCGTGATGAGTGCTTCAGCCCAAAAACGTGGAGGCATCAAGTCTTGAAGGAGAATAGTGGGAAGGACATCGTTGGTGGTACAGATTCCTTGTTCTTCTTTACCGTTTTGAGAGGACATATAAGGGCAGGAAAAACGCAGCTTGGTGCCGTGGGGTGCAATAAAATAGCGATTATCGTGGTTGTCGAACTTGGTGCCGTTGTCACATTGGATAGTGCCAATTGTGCGAGAAAAGTGAGTGCAAATGTATGCGTGGAAGTTGAAAGTAAAGTATGGGCACCTAGAGGGAGGGTGAATAGGTGCTACGACCAATTTTAATTTTTCTTTCGACTTAGGCTTGACACAAAGGTAAATTCTCTAGATAATGCGGCTACGGTGAATTTACGTATATGACAAGGATAATGATAAACACAATGCAAGCGGTAAGTAAAGAGAGTGAGCGAACGAGGTAACCAAAGTGAAGCACACGGAGACACGATGTATTCCCGAGTTCCTCCTTTTTAGGGGAGTACGTCTCGTTGGAGGGGTGTGAGCTCGCCACGAAGGCCTACTCAACGCCACAAAGGCCTCACCCTATTCTCCGATGAACTCCGCCACAAAGGCCTAGTTCACCTTCCACTATTGAACCCCTTTGAGGCGGGGATCGAGTCCTTTACAAACAACTTGGGGCACACAACCACAACCAAATTGGGGCTCCCAAGTCTTCTTGAATCACCAACAAGTATCAAGATGCCTAGGTTCTCCACAAGAGGAACCCTAGGCTAGATCCCTCGAGCTAGAGAGGGGGAAATGAAGAACGGCTCGGTGAAGATGTAGATCAGGGCCTTCTCCTTCAATCCTTCAAAGATCTTCAAGATTGGGTGGAGGGATTGGGAGTTCTGAGGGATTTGGTGAGCTCTTAAATGCTAATAAATGCTAATGGGAAGAACCAGATCTTGAGGAAGAAGAGGAGGGGTATTTATAGCCCCTCCTCACAACTAGTCGTTGTGCAGGATTTTTGGGACCGGAATATCCGGTCAGCTTTTCTTCTCGAATCCAGTTGACTTTAACCAGATTATCCGGTTGCCCGCAAATAATCCGGTTCAAATAATACGGCTCGCTTCTGATCCGCGCAGGCAACTGTACCGGATATTCCGGCTCCTCCGGAATAATCCGGTACAAATAATTCGGCTCGCTTCTGTCAGAATTTCTTCCAGTCCTTAGCCGTTTTCGAGCAAACACCCAACAACCTGAATATCCGGTCTGAGATGAATAATCCGGTTCAAATAATCCGTCTCATCTCTGTCCGGAAATGGTCCAGAATTTTCCAGACCGGAATATCCGGCTCCTCAGAATAATCCGGTTCCAAATAATCCGGTTGTCTTCTGTCCCAAATCTCTCAGGCCAAACTTCACCGACTTTTCGGTGATCGATGCCGATGTTAAGTATAACACCTGCACGCTAAACACCTCGATAAATAATGTACTTCGTATTGTTAACTAACACACAAAACATCGGGAAAACGAAATGCAGTTTGAATCTCCCCCTTTTTGGTGTTAGATGACAATACTAAGATTTGCAATAAAAACCTTGACTAGAACATGTTTGAAACAAAATGGAAATGTCTCCCCCTATCTATATGCATGCCTTTTGTTTGCCTCAAATGCAAATAGATGCAATAATATACGGGGAGAATTTCCAACAAGTAGCAAACATGCCAGAGTACCAACCTCACAAACATGATGAGAATAAGATAGAAGTATATACCTTGTGCGTAGGGATGATAACCAATAATAACCAAGCACAACAATAGATAATATCCTCAATATATAAGGTAGAAAAACATATAGACACCAACATAGATAATCCATGATAATATCCAAGATAACCAACATGATAACCAACATAGTCTCACACACAATAACACATAGTTTTAAACGAGATAAAAAATGAAACTAAAATGGACACAAGCTCTCAAGAAATGATAAAAGCATACGCTTGTGCCCGAACCCATGCAAATTTCGTAGTCTAGTAGTTAATTCTCCCCCTTTGGCATCGAGACACTAAAAAGGAGAGGAATAACTAAGCTAACGTCCCAACACAGTCTAAGCATCAGAATGCTCAGAGGACTCGTCAGCAGACTCCTCGGACTCTCCCTGTGCCTCGCGCTCATCCTCAGTGTCAACATCATCCTCCTCATCATCCTCAATAGCAGCCCTGGAAGTGGTAGCATGTGTGACCCGGAGAGCCTCCTCAATGCACTCCCAAGGGGTACGATCATCAGCAGACCAAGCAGAGTAAGACTGATCAACAAGAGGAGTAGGAAGATCACCCGTAGCACTACTCACGTGGTGAAGAATCTGACTCTATGAACTGGCCAACTCCGTGTCCCTGCAATAGACCCTATACTGCTCCTTATGGATGTCCACCTTCATGCAGAGCACATTGCGCTGAAACCAGGAGAGCTTCCTGACATGGCGCATAATGCTAGAACCAGGAGTGGACGTAGGCTGAGCACTAGAAGAGGGCATACCCCCCATAGAGGAACCACCCTCAAATGGAGGAACTGGAGCATCAGGAGTGGTCTTCTTCTTCCTCTTGACATACAGCTTCTTGACCTTGTGCTCAACCATGGGTAGCTCAGCAAAATCCCTCTTCATCACATCCTTGATAAGCATCATGATGTACGGACCATAGGGAATGGTGTTCCCACCAATCATAGCAGTGTACAGCTCATGAAAAATGATATCCATAACATCCACAGTATATGAAGCAATCGGATCCTCATCTTCCATGCACTCCTTAGCCAGAATAAGAAGGTTGCACAAAGGAGAGGTGAGAGCATCATTATTACCTCCATTCGGCACAAGAAGGATCTGAAGATGCGCACCAGCTGATCATAGAGGGGAAGAAGTCCCTCACTGCCTCCAACAGTGAATCCAGGAGCATATAACTCAGACATGAACATCTCCCTCCGAGGTCTCTCTACCTCATGCACACGGCGACCAACAGGAGGTGAGCTGTAGGTGTATCCAAGAAGAGAGCCAGACGGTGAAAAGGAATCTCACAAGGAGTGGACTCAGTCATCCACTTGAGGCAGCAAACCTGATCCTTACTGAAAACCAGAGTAGACATAAACTGAGTAACGAGCAGAGTGGCCATGAGTTTCACAAGCCCGAACCGCTCAACAATACTCGCGGCATCAGCAAACTTCTCCTTCTCCTTGATAGCAGCAAAGTCAAATGGGTGCATCTCTCGGATATGGAACTTGAAGTCACAGTAAATATCAGCATAAATGTAAGACTGCTCCAAGTTCCAGAAACGAGAATCACAAGCAGCATCTCGAGGAGTGAGGTAGACATCTTTCTGCCTGAGCACAGAGAAATCCGGAACAGAGATATCGGTCTTATAGTTGAGCCGAGTCTTCCTCTTGGCCCTAGATGAAACCTGCTTCTTGGGGCGCTTGCTAGAACCCTGTCAGAACCACTGTGAAACAAGACAATAGAAGGATAGCAATGGGGATGAGTGCACGTATGTCAAGCAACGGATGAATCATGCATAAAAACAATAGAAAAGATTCCAGGTATTAATCTAAGTAGAAATCTAGCAAGGATTATTTTTGGGCTGTTTTCAATAGGTACTAGACACAGCCGGATATTCCGGTTCAGAACTGAACCGGATATTCCAGTGCACCCGGATATTCCGGTTCAATCGTCGACCGGATATTCCGGTACTGCGAAAACAACACAAGAACAATCACAATCTAGAGTTCAAAAGTAGATCGGTGACAAGTGAATCTAATCTATTATATATAGCACCAAGATTCAACGAGATTGAACTTTACCGGATTCCATGGACAAAGATGCTTGGATGGAAACGCTCCCGAGGACGAGGGGAAGCAGATCTGAGCCAAAGCTTGAAGATCCCGCGGAGGAAACGGCCCGGGAGGCCAAGAATCAGTGCGGCGGCGTTTGGGGATGGAGGAGAGGAGTTGGGGAAGAAAGGCACGAACTGCCCCTTCCCCGTTCGTCTCCTAGATAAGTGATTTTCTCCGGACCGGATATTCGGTTCAAGTTTGAACCGGATATTCCGGTCCAAAACTGGACCGGAAATTCCGGCTGCCTACTGATTCGAAATTTCCTCGTTTCAAAGGACGACACAAGTGCTAGAATAAGATGGCTTTGTGGTAGAATGGCTTAGGTTTAGAAACACCAAACTTATAGTAGTACTTATCCCTCTCAAAAGTAAGAATCAAAGAAACAAAAGACCAATTGAGTGGGATTTTCCTACGAAAGAACACTTAGAAGGGAAAAACAAGAAATGCAATGAAATATCAAATAAGTCCCAACTAAGATCCAACTCTTCGAAAGGAAGAGGTTGGTGGCCTAAGCCACCATGTAAGAGATCATGGTATGCCACCGCGAAGATGTATCTTGGGTGTATTGCCATTACTCAACGTTGAAGCTCACAATTCAACATTAGAAAAGGAGAGATAACAATGAATTTTTGCTTTGGGGCATAATGGGGGAGGGAAAACCCAATGTGTTAGGATAACACTCCCCCTATGTCCATGCCTACACCTAAACTCAAACACGTTTCATCTATAGGGGTGTGTGCAAGATCTTCAAGTCAAACTCCTAGAATCAATGACATTTAGCTCATTCCTCAAGAACAAGAATCTTGCATCATCAAGTGGCTTCGTGAAAATATCCGCAAGATTGTCCTTGGTGGGCACATAAGATAGTGCAATATCCCCTCTTGCCACATGTCTCGGATGAAATTATGGCGAATCTCAATGTGCTTGGTTCTTGTATGTTGCACGGGATTGTATGCAATTTTGATGGCACTTTCGTTGTCACACAAAAGAGGCACCTTATCCAAATGAACTCCATACTCCTTGAGAGTGTGCCTCATCCATAGCAATTGAGTGCAAGCACTTGTGGCGGCTACATACTCGGCTTCGGCGGTGGAGAGAGATATACAATGTTGCTTCTTGGAGGACCAACTCACCAAGGACCTACCAAGAAATTGGCAAGACCCGGAAGTGGACTTCCTATCATCTTGATCACCCGCCCAATCGGAATCCATGTAGCCCTTGAGAGAAAATTGTGCCCCCTTTGGGTACCACAAACCAAATATTGAGGTATGAACCAAATAATGAAAGATCCTATGGACCGCCACTAAGTGGCTATCCTTAGGAGCCGCTTGATACCTTGCACACACACCTACACTCAAAATTATATCGGGCCTAGATGCACAAAGATAGAGCAAAGAACCAATCATAGAACGATACAACTTTTGATCCACATCTTTACCCTTCGGATTACGAGATAGGTGGCACTTGACTTGCATAGGAGATGTCTTGATCTTAGCATCTTGGAAATTAAACCTCTTGATCATATCTTGGGTATACTTGGCTTGAGAAATGAAGTCCCACGAGCAATTGCTTGATCTCAAGCCAAGGAAGAATTTAAGCTCACCCATCATAGACATCTCGAACCTGTCAGTCATAAGCTTAGAGAACTAATTCTTGAAAGCTTGGTTAGTTGAGCCAAAGATGAAATCGTCCACATATAGTTGGCATATGAAAAGCTATCCCTTTACTCTCATGGTGAAGAGAGTGGGGTCAATCTTCCCAACTTCGAAACCACGATCATCTAACAACTCCCTAAGGTGCTCATACCAAGCACGAGGTGCTTGTTTGAGACCATAGAGAGACTTGTCAAGTTTGTAAACGTGGTTAGGAAAGTTGAGATTCTCGAACCCCGGAGGTTGCTTAACATATACCTCATGTTTTAGTGGACCATTCAATAAAGAACTTTTCACATCCATTTGTTGCAATTTGAAATTATGAGAAGATGCATAAGCAAGGAGGATACAGATGGACTCAAGGCGAGCCACGGGTGCGTAGGTTTCATCAAAGTCAATACCTTCAATTTGAGTGTAACCTTCAGCAAACAATCTTGCCTTGTTCCTTATCACAATGCCATGCTCATCTTGCTTGTTCTTGAAAATCCACTTATTGCCAATAACATTGTGGCAATCTTTGGGCTTCTCAACCAATCTCCAAACTTTGTTGCGCTCAAAGTTATTGAGCTCATCATGCATAGCTTCAACCCAATCGGAGTCCTCAAGAGCTTCAAAAACTTTCTTAGGCTCCACCATAGAGATATGAGATTGATGCTCACTAAAATGTGCCAATTGCCTTCTGGTGGATCTTCGAGCTTGAATATCCTCCAAGACCTTGTTTTCTTGGGCATAAATTTGCTTCAAAACTCCTCTTATCCTTTTGACACGACGGGCTTCGATCTCCGCATTATTGCGCGGAGGGATCACTTGATCATGTTGATCATTTGGGTCCCCATCTTGACCAACTTGGCCTTGATCATCATCATCATCATCAACAACAACAACAATATCTTCAACAGTTTCTTCAACTTGAGGAGAGGATGAAGAGGATGGTAGATCTTGGCCTTGACCTTGACTCGCATTAGTAGTAGGAGTGGGTACGACTTGCGTAGTGTCTTGGTCAATGAGAGGAGGGTCTTGAACATGTTCTTGGTTAGGTGTAACACTTGTCTCCTTGGCGTGTTCTTCTATTGTAGAGGAAGGCTCCACTTGAGTAGAAAGTCCTTCTCGAGTCGCCATAAGGTGTCCCAATGGGCGGAAAA